>SNQJ01S0176932.1:0-19885 GCA_010110895.2 Picea sitchensis | reverse complement strand
TTTTTGTATCATAGATTTCATTTTGTAAAATTATAATGTTGTACTTTAGTTATTTCATTATGTAAATGTTGTTTATAGCATTTGTTTATTTCATTATGTATATATGTATTCTTATGTTGGCTATTGGTGAGCACTATGTTTTGTAGTTGTTGGATTCTCGTATGCTCTTCCCTTCAATTTCGAAAAGATCGAACACATGTCCCCGTGTGGATATAGATGTTGACTGCCTCTCCAACTAGGAGGTCAAATCCATGTGCCATGAAGAGATGCATCATCATATGCTCATTTGTCGGAGATTTTGGTTCTACTGGGCAGATATGCCTCTGGCACTTCTTTTTGTAACTGGAATTTTCGCACCCCTACGTGGGTCAATAATGTAATAGTTCTACATGAGTCATAGTTAGGTCAGTTACCTTGGGAACGGTTCATTCGCAGAGTTCTTTTCACCGAGGTTTTTTTATCCTCGGGTTATCAATTGGGCTTTTCAACCTTATTGATTTCCCTTGAGTTTTTTCCTCACACTTGCAATAATTCCTCCAAAGTGGTAAATGACGTTTTAATGGGCTTATCTCCTGGTAACTATTCTTAGGAAATTATGTAAATGACGTTTTAATGGGCTTATCTCCTGGTAACTATTCTTAGGAAATTATGTAAATGACCATGCAAGACATCTTAGAAAGTCTTGCGGAATTCCCTTGAGTCTAGATTAATTTTTTTAATTAATTAATTTTTAATTAAATTTCCCTAAGTTTGGAGGTTTAATTATTTAATTAATTAATTATTTTTGAGCAAAAATTGTAAAAACTAGGTCCTTGGATTTTTGATAGGGGTATTTATGCTCAAAACAAATGGAATGAGACCCCCTACACCCTTGGGCCAATTTTCAGCTCAGTCAGACAACTTTTTCTAGGTGTTTGTCCATCACGAGTGTCAGTCAGTCAAAAACAACAATTTTAATTGCTAAGTCATGACATTGGAAACATGTTTTTTTGTTATTTTGAGTTAAAAGGGTGATGTAAAGATGGATAAAGGTGAGAGAGATTTTTCCTAACCTTTCTTAACATTTTCCAACCCTCACATCACCCCCTCACCTAGTCATTAAGCAAAAACGTCACTTTGCCTAGAGTGGTGTGCCTCCCTTCTAGAAAGTCTCCAAAAAGTGAAAAAATGATGAAAAAATTAAGGGAAGACTTATTATATCCCTTGGAACGCCTTTCCTAGCCTCCCATTTGCCTTTTTGCTTGATCCCAACACTCCCTCATGTTATCCCCGATATCTAGGGATAACTAGGAGATCATGTCTCGAGGCCCACATGGTCCTAGACATGGAGTACCGAGAGCAGGGTTGACTTAAGCATGGCCCTGGAGGGCCCATCTTTCTTCTTCTTTGTCATATTTGTCCTATCAGCAGTAGCAGTTTCCATCACCACCGGCCTGGGCTTGCATCGGAGAGGACTCTTGCTCCATGAGGTAATTGGTCTGAGGTATCATGGTATGTGTCATATTTGATTGTTATGACCTTCTTATATATGCATTAGGTTCCTTTCATTTCTGATGACTGCTTGGATCTTACACTAATCCACTTGACCATTGTTGGGGTATTTGATTAGGTAGCTTAGCAAGCTGATATTCATGGGTCTTGGTTAGCCACCAAAGGGAATTTGCAGAGCCATCATCCACAATTTTGCCTAGAGTGGTGCGCCTCCCTTCTAGAAAGCCTCCCAAAAAGTGAAAAATGATGAAAAAATTAAGGGAAGACTTATTATATCCCCGGAACTTCCTTTCCTAGCCTCCCATTTGCCTTTTGTTTGATCCCAACATTCCCACATGCTATCCCCGAGTATCTAGGGATAACTAGGGAGATCATGTCTCGAGGCCCACATGGTCCTAGACATGGAGCACCGAGAGCAAGATTCTAAGCATGGACCTCGAGGGCCCATCTTTCTTCTTCTTTGTCATATTTGTCCTATCAGCAAAGAGGCGCTTCCATCACCACCTACCGGGCTTGCACTGAGAGGACTCTTGCTCCATGAGGTAATTCATCCTGAGGTATCATGGTATGTGTCATATTTGATTGTTATGACCTCTTATATATGCATTAGGTTCCTTTCATTTCATGACCGCTGATCTTACACTAATCCACTTGACCATTGCTAGGTATTTGATTAGGTAGCTTAGCAAGCTGATATTCATGGGTCTTGTTAGCCAACAAAGGGAATTTGCAGAGCCATCGTATCCTCCCACCATCTTATCACTTTTACATCTTATAAATTCTCACTATCCATCCCATTCCCCTAGTCCGCCATTAGGATGACCTTCGTGGTTACATCTTGTCTTGAGGGAAGAGGGGGCTAAAGGCCTGGGGTAAAAGCAGCTGAAAAAGATAAAATCCATAGTAAATAAACCTAGAGATGCTTCTACTGTGGGATCCCCTCGAAGGCAATAAAGCCTCTCTGGATAAGAAACTAAAGGACCCTAAGAAAAATAATAATAAAACAAGACCTAACCAAGACGCTGGGAGGTCTCATCACCATCCGCCCATTATGTTCATAGGTATTTAGCGATGACATTGCCATCATCTGGTCACCAAACTGTATGCTGACCTTTGGTTACATGGCCAAAGGAAAGGGGGTTCCATCACGAGCCAACCCTCTCACTTCCTCAAGGCTAAGATACCAAGAGGGTAACGCCTCTAGCCACCAAGCCAAGGCAAAGGTCCCTCGTCGAATCTTTGGAAGTAAAAAGAAAGAAAAAGTAATAAAAGAAAGATGAGGCAATAAAAGGGCTTGGAAAAAATGTATCCATGATTGCATGTACCACTCTGGCTAAAGGTACCCAGCCACACGACACTCAGCCTCTTGGTCTTACTTCATGACTGACATCCCTAAAACCATATCACCACATTAAACATGGCTTAAATGATCTTCCTGAGAAACTTTCCATTTCTTGAGGGTATTATCCCAATAGGTTATTCTTCAGCTTCCTTTAGCTTTGTGGCGGTAGATGCTGTCTAATGTCTTAGAGCTCTTAGACGATATGTTAGGTATTTCATGGCTGCATTTTGATAACTTTAATGATGAAATATGATTTACATTGCTATGACTTAGGACTGATGGTTCATGAGGGCTAGAAGTCTTTGATGCGTGACCATGCCTCGGTGGGACAAGTACCAGAGGGACGTGTACACATGGGGATATGATTAGCCTTGGGGACTCCATGAATAAGAGCCCATCGATGGTTGTTGGGATGGCAGAGGCAGACAATCAGCCATGATGAGCCCTTGAAGAATACATAAGGAGACTTCTCACCAGACACTTTGGCGAGATTGACCTAGCGGGGACTCCCATATGGGATGATGGCTTTGATGGACAGGACGGGACCCTAGGACAAAGTTGGACGTTTCCGAGCGTGATGGCAGCAGGTTAGGCTTGTTTTGGCACATGTGACAGGTTGCAAGAGTTCTAGGGCCAACGCTCGCTCGATGATGATTATGCCCCGAAGGGCCAACGTCTCTGAGGGAGCCCGACGCTTCCCTTTAGCTCATTTTGGCATTTTGCATTTAATGACAAATAATGAAGTATTGTTAAGTATTCGTCGGGTCAAGCTTTTAATGACCCATTTTGTAATTCAAGGTCATTTGGATCATATATATTGAGGACGCTGAGCCTCATTTTAAAAAATAACACAACTTTTCTGCTTCTAGAGATACTCCTAGCTCTTGTCTCTTTGGTTATTTTGGCTCTGAGTGAGGGCTTACTGATTGGAAGATTATCTTTGCATGGTGTTTTATCATTGGAAGGTGTTACAAACTAGGGTTTCATTAAGCTCTTCATGGATTTGTAAGTATATTTCGTATGCAAAACTCTTTATTGAATGGTTGTAGGTAGAATATCTTGCTTTTATGGTTACATTGTTATTTTGCTTAATCATTGAAACCCTAGGGAGCAAGCACACGTAGAGGTCAGTTTGGGCTGTCCCCATGATAAAGACTGATGAATACCTGATTAAGAAGGTTCCAGCCTTAGCCATTGCTACTAATTCTGTTCCTCCTTTATTCCTTGAGTTAAATTTTGAGCATAAATGGAAGAAAGAAGACATCTTAGGGTCTAATTAATTTTACACCTAGGGTTTGAATCTTAGGGTTTGAAAAGCCTCAATTCCCAAGCAACACTTTTCAGCCATAGATTTATGTTTATAGCTAATGCTTTTTAAGCTAAAGAGTCTTAAGGAAAGAGGAGTAAGCATGAGGCCTACTTTAGCTACACCTGAATGAGCCTCCCTCCTTAGGGTTTTGATTTGGTGGCCTGCCATTGCAGCACCATCAAAACCTGAACTCCTCTCTGTGACTAGGTTTAAATATTCTCAAGCCTTTAGCCTCTCTTTGACTCCATTAACCCAAGGCACTAGTCTAATCTTAAAACATTGAGGTTTTTATGCTTAAAACACCTCTTTCAAACTCTCAATTTGAAACCCTAATCCAACCCTGTTGTTTAAACTAACCCTACTTGCTGATGACGTCTTGCCTCTATTTGAACTTTGGTTGATTTACAAGTTGCGGTTGACTCGTCCATTGATAGACATACAAGTGTTGAGTAATTCCATTGGCTTAAAAAGAAAAACGCTCACTTGTTGTCTAGCTAACCTAACCCTAACCCTAAGGTGGACGCTTACAATTGTTTGAACTCTTGTTTGATTTAAAACGTTGTGGTATTGTCACCCTGTGATTTGGCATTGAGGTATAGATTGCTTTCATTGACTTGATTTTCAAAACGTCCACACCTTTTCCTTCTAAAACTAACTCGAACTAAGGTCGAAGGTCACCCTTAATTAGTATAGTGACGCAACAACAACAACAATATATATATGAGCAGATTTCCATGATATTTCATTGTAATTGTGACAAATAGGATTGATTTTATACATTGAATGCAAATATCTCTTTGTATTTATTGAAGAAGTAATACAAGTCTTGGTTTTAATTACAATCATTGGACTTCAATAATAATTACTTTCATTATTGCTCATATGTATTTTAAAGATAGTCATTAATATTTTGAAGTACTAATCATTGTATGCACATTTTAGTTTCATTTGGCTTGTCTCGCAAACAAGTGCTCTATCAAGATTTATCTTCTTTGATATCCTTGGCTGGTAATCTGTGAAGGGGAAGTTTACCTTAACCTTTGAGCCCAATAGCCTTGATCCTTTTCCTTCAGAATCCCCTGTAGACATTAGGAACATCCCTCTCTTGGGATTAGCTTTCACCTGAATAGAAAAGAGCTCCCCATCGAGGTGACAAGCGGTGAGGGAAGCTTCATGTTTCACAGCTTGAGCCTCTGCCAAGCTACTAAACTCTACCTCCTACAACCGAAAGGAGCAACACCTCATTCATCCACATCCTTGATCCATGTGATCAAACCCTAGATGGTGTGCCCCACCCTTGGGATTCTATCTTGTGCTTGGTGGTGGACACTTGTCATTGATCCAAGAGGTGAGTTTGTCTCTCCAAGTATAATAGATCCCTTTTCTATCTCAAAACTCACCATATCTTGAGCTATTTCATGCCTTGATTTCTTTATTTTCTCTCTCTTTCTTGATCCATCTTTCTTCCATTCTTTGCCTCTGAATGGGTTTTGGAGTAAGTATTTCTCCAAGACCCTTCTTGAGTAATATGCTATAAAACTTTGGAGGATCACTGGAAGAGCAACAAGTATTTTTTTTCTTTCTACATGTGAGGTAAACTTGTATGTGTTTAATTTGATTTATGCATAGCCTAGATCTGGGTAAAGTATTTTATTCTTGGGTAGATCTAACAACAAGTATTCTTGTAGATCTATATAAGTGGTTTGCTATATAGGGTGTAAGTATTTCATCTTATTAGCACACTCAGCCATATTATCTTTGTATGCACAAATCTTGCTAAGTTTTTGCAAGCCTACTGCTGGTTTTAGGACATTGGGAATGCCTCAAGGAAGAGTCCCCCCTTAAAGCACAAATGAAGTCTCCTTCTCTTTTCCTCATTCCTTTCTGATGTCCTTTCTATACATATTTAAACCTAGCATTAACATAAAGTAAAAATAATAGTTCAAATCTATCTTTTCTATAAAAATCTCTATGTAAAAAATTTCTACCAAAAATATAAAATTTTCTTCATCTTTATTTGTTGTGTAGCATTCCAAAGAAGTATACCAGTTGGTTTTTGCAGGTTAAGATCTGGTTGAAGGGGTTAATTTGCCCCAAAATAGCCACACAACAATCCAAGACCCTTCTCTCTGCTGGGTAACATTCTCAACCATTATCTTCACTTCTTCTAGCTTCTTGGGCATACTTTCTTTCACTTCTTGTAGATTTTTAGTTGCTCATAGTGTGGGGGAAGGATTGGTATGATTCTACCTCCCAATGCAGGAGCCTAGGATTAGCTTATTTCAAGTTATTCCATCTCTAAATCACTCTCCTCTAAGATGATGATGTGATTGACATTGCTATGAGATCCCTGTGACTTATGATTCCATGGAGGGCGTAGTTTTTTTATGTGCAGGACCATGTCCGATGCTTAGGTACCATTTTGGACCGGTAGACATGGGGATATGTTTAGTTCGGATCTCCATGGGGCGGAAGATCCCACTAGATGGATGTTGAGTCCCCAGCAAGCGTAGACAGATTGCAGAGGGGTTTGCACTGAGAAGAGGAGGACGCCTAATGGGGAGGCAGGCACCCTGGCATAGCCTTTACCTAGGGGCTAGACCCTCTTCATTGGAACGCTATCTTAGAATGCCTTAGACATCACCCAAGAGCTCATCATTAAGCTTTCCTATGATTTTGGGGAGACAGCTTAATGGTGGCATGTCGGGAGAATCCCAAGGAGGGCTAACATTTGGTCTAGGGAGGTTGCATTCTAAAAGGGGATAACGCCACCCTAGAAGGGGCATGACATCTTGTTTTTCTTGATTAGGGTTTAACCATGACATTTAATGTAAACAACATTATTGTGTATTTTGGCCTTTATCGTACCTTTTGATGACCTAAATTCTAATTAAGGTCATTGGTGCATGGTATATATTGAGGGTTTTCACCTCATTTTTCCATCAGTTTCACCACCATTAGTGAGGTCTTAAATTTGCACCCCATTCTAGGGTTTTAATGGAAAATTATGAGGCACACTTGTTGAAGGAGACTATTTTTGGACCCATTACATTTCTTCTTGGTAGTTAGTTTTACAACTAGGGTTTTCCATACTGAATGCAATGGATTATGTAAGGAATTTCTACCAGCTAATTTTGATTGAATGATTATAGTATTGTTTACTTGCATTTGTGCCATTATAATTCTTTCTGAATTAAACACTAGGTGACAAGCACTAGTTAATGTCATTGTCCTGTCCCAAATTAAGAGCTATTTTGATTTGTTGAAGTAAGATAGAGCCTTTCCATAGCAACACTGATCTATCCATACTCTTCTAGCTAGCCATTTTTCCTTGTTATTGGAGCTAAGAAGGAGTAAAATGCATCAAGGCCTAGTGTTTCTACACCTTGATGAGTCATTTTTCCCTAGGGTTTGTTTCTGGTGAAGCCTTGCCTCAGCAACACTTCACCTTCTAACTCTATTGTATTTAGCCCTTTAAACTCTTACTCAAGCTAGTTGATTTCATCTCTACAATAAGCTAAAGAAGGAGGAGGAAGCACTAAGGCCTAAGGTTTCATTGTTGAGGCATTTCCTTAGAAACACCAGAGTGAGCCTATCTCCACTAGGGTTTTGATTATGAGGCCTTGCTTTAGCAACACCTCAACATTTAACCCTCTTGTATTTGGTCTTTTCATTGTCATTTAATCCTTCATCCTTTGTAAGTCTTCTTTTGACTCTTCTGTTTCCATCCTAATACACACTTTCTAGCGTGAGCTAAGAAGTCCAACTCACTTAGTGTGTCCTCCTAGACAGCCAATGTCTAGGTTCTTGCCCCACACTGTCACCTTGACTGAACCTCTTCCTTCTCTAGGCTTACTCCTAGGGAAGCTAAGGGGGGTGGTCCCTAGTTACTAGATTGATTTTTATTGTTAATGTTCTAGGAGTTAGTTTTTAATTTGTTATAGTCCAAAGGGGAAACTAGCCTAAGCCTTTATCAAGCAACAAAATGCATTGCAAGGTTAATCTAAATGTAAGTCATCCCTTTCCCTAAGCCTGCCCTGGGACTAGTGTCTAAGGTTGGGCAATGGGGTCAACTAAAGTTTGAGGGTGGTTTATTAGCAAAAGTTTTACAAGTAAATCAATTCAAACTACCCAAAAACCTAAGGTTATAATTACTTACAAAAGGATTACAAGTGTTATAATGATTACACCACATACCAAAGATACAACAATATACAAAAAAGTGTAAGTGTTCAACAATTTACCAAGCATGCCCCAATAGCACTTAAGAATCAAAGAAAGTGATGCCTCCCAAGTGGGATACTCAACACCCTCTTGATTCACAATTCACACAACACCTCAATAAACAAGATATTTCAATGTTATAGCCAAATACTCACTTAGACATAAGAAACATTAACCATCAAGTTGCACATAAGATAAACAAATGAGATTATCACAATTACCGTGTTTGCCTATCTATTTAATCTAATTTTCCCAAGCATACACAGTGATCTATGCAACTAAATGTTTAAGGAATTTCTTAAAAAGTTGGATAAATTTTATTCCATCCCCTAAACTAGATGTGTGCTTAAAAATTCCTCCTCCCTTGGCCAAATGACTCTGGTGCTCAATATAGTAAGGCAAACGAAGCCCACCCTAGCTTCCACAGTCAACCCTAACAGTAAGAGTACTCCCCGGAAATGACACATCCTGTGCACCGTGAGACAATCCCCTACCTACACACTCCGTTGTTTTCCTCAAACCCATTTTAGATGGTGGAGATGATTGAATGAAGCCCCTAAAAAATGTTTCTAAATGTTATTAAGGACCAAGGGTATTATCTTAAGATGTAAGCAGGAATTTTTAGACAAGTTTTAGGCACTTTGAAATTCTAGTGTTTAAGGGTATGGCCGAATTGAAAATGCTCACAGAAATGTGTTTAGAAACTTGAAATTTAAAAGCATTTACCACATGAAACTTATATGGAAATGATACAAAAGATATGACAATTAATCATAAACCATTCCACATAAAACTTGCAAGTTAAAAATGAAATTAAGCAAGGACAACTTGCCACATATAGCAGAAAATTAAGCTCATTTGAAAAGAAAATTTGCTATGTATGTGAACAAATAACCATGAAGCAAGATAACTTAAACTTAAAGAGAGTGCTTGAAAATTAAATCTGAAAATGAAATGACTTAAAGTGTGATATTATGCCACAATAGATAGAAGAAGATTAAGCTATCACATCATCATTAGACATTTAACTTAGGTTTTGATGATGATAGATCTTAAAACATGTTAAGTTGTTAAACCATATAAGAGATATGAGTTTTTAATGAAAGAAATATTTAACAAGTTGATCTTTAGGATTTTAAACCACCATGAAAGAGAAAAATAACTTGCTTAATGAAAAGTAAGGATGGATTAAGATTTAAACATTCACCAACATGTGTTATGTGTTAAAACTCAAACTCAAATGTATGCTTTAAGAAAATGAAGATTTAACAATTTAGTGAATAAATTTTAAACCATGAGCTAAAATCATATATGCTTAAAGATGAGCAAGGAAAGATGATTTATGAACTAAATATTTAGAATTTAGAAGGAAAACTTTAAACCATTTAACCAATTAGACATGAGATTATGAGCATATGTGATTAACTTGAAAAGGAAACCATGTGTGATTACTAACTAGATAATTTAACCATTAAGCCTAAATCACCACAAGAGTATTAGTTTCCCTTATGCCGTGCGGTTTTTGGGGATTATTCTCCCAAGGTGTCGGTCATGAAATTATTATGTGTGGAATAAACTTAAAGAATAGCTTAATGAAAGAATAGAACTATCTACAATGGCCAAGGTGGAGGCAAGCCCCCAGACACAAAGAGGGGTTAGTTAATCTACAACAAATTAATGAAATGGAAGAAGAGATAAACCAACAATCATATGGACAAAAATAATTAAACTAAGCTAAAGAAGAAATAAACTAATCTAAGCTAGCTTATGATTTAGGTCCCCAAAAAAGAAAAATATGGAAGAAAAAACTTAGAAATTTGAAGGAGAAAGAGTAAGAAAGTGTTACCTGCCAAGTAGAAATGTGTTGGGAAGTTTCCTAGGTGTTTTTGGGAAGCATATACCCTTGGATCTGTCACTAACCTGTAAAACATCAAGCAAAAGCTTGTTGGAAATGCTTCAAAAACACACCCAATATGTTACAAAAAAATTTCTGTTTCATACGTAAATTTCCGTGATACAAATCAAAATATAAAATTGATATTTTCGACCTATCTAAGAGATGGTTAGCTATAGAAAATAAAGTGAAATGACAAGGGCCATGTTAGACACAAAAAAAAAGACAAGGAGTTTGTGCAAGCTATGGCTAAAAACTGCTCTAAAGTCTCTTCCAAACCACAACCCGTGAAGCAAATCTGCACACTAAAAACAATGTGAGTCTATAGCAGCATATCATGAGGATTAGTATAGCAATAATGAATTAATTTACAACCCTATCTAATCAACATTCATAGATCATCAACACTAATGTTCATTTGACCTACCCAAATAAACTAATTTAATCAAGATGCTAGCATATGAAAAACATACAATGAAAAAGGAACACAATCACCCTTATATGTAGTAGATACACAAGACTAATCTTAGTAGATCCAAAACCTCCAAAGTTTTTTTCTTATTGCATCCAAAAAAAATGTGAGAACCTTGCAGCAAAAACTTGCTCCAAAGATCTCAAGAGAAATGAGGAATGGAAGATGGCAGAGCAAGAAGATGGGAAGATTTCGAGCAGCACAATCCTTAGCTCAAAGAATGGTGAGTAAAAAGAGTGAGAGAGGCTTCTTTTATACCTCTAGAGGCCAAGAGAGAACACTTTCATGAGTGCCAAGTGTTAGTTTGAGAGAAAGAAAGCAAATCTCTAGAGAGGGTACACCATCTAGGGTCATGAGACTGATGAGGTGGACACAGACGTGTCTTGGGATGGGGTAAGATGCTAGATAGGGAACACTTGTCATAGGAGAGAGGCCCACTTACTAATTTGGGAGAGTAGAGATAGGTTTTGGGTAAAGGGAGTGACTCTCTACCAATGGGGGCACTAGGAAAGAGAGGGGGCGGAGCTTTAGGAGAGGTTAGGGTTAGGCTCTTGAGTTAGGTTTCCTTTAGGCATTGGGCTAGGTTTTGAAGGTTGAGGGGCGCACCTCATGTGAGATGGGCCTACTCCAAGTTTCTAGGCAAGAACAAGGAATTGGTTAGTGGTGGTCGTTTTCCCCTTAGGGCAAGATTTAGATGGGTGAGGGGGTGAGTAAATAGGTTGAATTAAGTTGGAAAAGGTTAGGATGGCTGGGTAGGTTAGGAGGGTCTAACCTGCCACTTTCCACCTTTAACATCCACTCACAACCTCAAAATTACAATGTTTTTGACATTTGACTAATGTCACTTTAGCAATTAAAATTGTTGTTTTGACTAGGATCAACTCCGAGTGGATCAAGACATAGTAAACTTAGTCCTACTGAGATGAAACTTGGTATATCGGTGTAGGGGGTGATATTCCATTTCTTTTAGCAATAAATACCCCTATCAAAACCTGTTAATCTGCTTTTTACAATATTAATTGGAAAATAATTTAAATTAAATTATTGCACTTTAATTAATTAAAACTATCTAGGACTCAACTAAATTCAATAAACTTTCAAGCATTGTTCAGTACATGGTCATTTACACATTCCTAAACAAATGCTACCGAAAAATGAGACCATCAAAGCGCATTTCCCCACTTTGGAGAAAATTATTGCATATGTGGAGGGAAAATCTCAAGGGAAGTCGGCCGTGCCCTAAAGCCCTACTGACAACCTGAGGATAAAAAACCCTTGCTGAAAGGAACTCCCCCAATGGAAACACCTGCTGTACCAATCTAACTATGATCCATGCGGACTTAGTACATTATTAACCCACGTAGGGTGCGGAAATCGACACAAAATTTTGTACCGGGTATCAGATACACAAGTAGAACCAAAACTGTATTCATCAAATTTTCATCTGGTGATGCATATTCATGGTACATGAGCGCTTGACCCCTAGCTGAATAGGCGGTCAACAGACCCATATGCCCTAGTAGCACACCCATCTAAGACCCTTTGTATTGAGCACCTTGATCACAAACAATTTACAAACATTCTTGAACAACCTCTAACTATTTCTAACCCTATCCTAGACTAATCTTACTAACCCTATTGTTGTTGTCACCTTCTTATGCTATAAACACCTCTATGCAGCATTTGTTTTACCTTTAAAGCAATTGGATGATTGGTTAAGGCATTTTTTCTAAAGTGTTGATATTGTTACATTGATTTCCATTCATCATTAAAGTTTCATGCATTTATTATGTATATATTGTAATCTTTGTTATTGTATAAACATTGACTTATTTCGTCAATATTATTATTGCCTTCAATTTCTTATTATCGGAAATTCATTGATTATATGAAGTACCAACTAAGTGTGTGCTTGCATATGCATAGTTTCTTTGTTACTTTGTCTCAGGAAGGTACACTCTTGCTACTATTTCCATTATGTTTTATCTTATTGGTTGGGATTAGCCCGACTTTCTTATCGGGTGGTGACTCCCAGAGGGGGGAAATTATACTTATCCTTTCAAACATTTTCCTTCTCAAAACCCTGTGTCACCGGGACGTCTCCTCTAGGCCTACCACCCTAAATGTGAAGAGTTATCCCATCAGGTGGACAAGCAGGATAGGTCTCAATTGTGCCAGCTCTCTTTCTCCCTCATCCTCACTCTTTATCTTGACTACAAATCAGAAGGGAAAAATGAACCATTGCAAATGCTTCTACTTCTGCATTTTCCCAACTTTCTATCCTTGACCTAGATAGTGTTAGCATCATATCAACTCGATTCTCTACTGCATCTACAACCTCAATAAATTTCATAGTTACTTCCTCTTTCACACCTAGTTGTTCATCTCTACTTAACTCAAACAAGGTTAGCAACCTATAAACCTCATATTATGCTACCCCTTCTCTTCTTCTTGATTGATGAGGGTCTATATTATCTCTTTAAATCAAATGTTGGATCTTGGATTTTATATTGAGAATGACATGAAGGGAGAAATATAACAAGGGAAGCACATATATATTGCAACAAAAACAATAATATCGTTAAACTCAAATTCTATTAATGAATATCTGAAATAACAAAGATCAGAAATCACACAAGTTTGGGGCTAGAATGGTGTTATTTTATCTCTGAAGAGAGAGATGTGATGGCTCACAAAGAATTTGGAAAGGAATTTTAACATAAAGCATCAATGATAAAACCTAAACATCCAAAAAAAACCCTAACCCTAAAATAAATATGAAATGCAAAGTCCTAGGAGTCTCTAATGTGGTTAGTTGACACTCAACTTCCCCGGGGAACAATTCTTTGTACATGATCTCCATTTTAGTGCCACACCCTGTCGCAAAGGTGTATCTGAGGAGTACACAATCTATTTGGCTACATGTCAAGTGTCATTGATCCAAAATAGTTGTTTAGGGTCTCAAATAGCCCTAGAAGTTTGGGGAATCGAAAAACCATAGAAAATATTCCAAGATGTGAAACCATTCTGAATTAAGGAATAGGTGGGTGGCCACAAAGATCCACCTAGATCAATTCTCCTCCCTTAGGAAACAATGGTCCCATTGCGTTCAAATCTCCATCATATGGGAAACCGATGAATCAATCTCGGTGAGCCAATTTTACCTTGGTTTAGGAGTTGCCTTGCTTTGATGACCTGATATATTTGGATGTTCTACTAGTAGGTGCCCTCATATTGGTTCCCATGATTCGATCAACAGTAACCTATCACCTATTCAATGTTGTAAGTATTGAGCTCTATAGGGGCCAAGTGCTCGATCAGACATAAGTGTCAAGGAGAGGTGGAAAATATGGTCAAGCAGTTCACTAAATACCAGATGCAAGCCAAGAAAAGGGGAATACTTAATTAAAATTATTCTCACCAACATTCTTGGTGATGGTGCGTCCACATCTGCTGGGAGGAGCTTTGGATGAGGTCTAATGAGGCTCTTTTGGCAAAATGCAACCATACCTTTATCTCTTACCTAAACCAGGGTACCCGAGTATTGATCAGTGGGAGCGCTGTTTTGTATTTGTACTTGATTCTACAAAATATCATGAAATTGTTGTTGGATATGTTAGATTCACTCAAAAATTTTGGTTGCTTTGATCAACCTTGGTATGAACATGGGAGGACCTCCTTCTTGTGTGGGATGTAAAGGAAGAGCTAGCCAATGGGACCAATGGATGTGTTATCAGCAATTCCTTTTACCGTGGATGGAAGGGAAAAAGGAAAAATGAAGACAAAAGAAGGTATACTGGAGACTATCCTATCAGTGTCATCTCAATGATGTCTCTCTTTCTATTTAGGTAGTAGGCCCTGTGAGAGACGTCCCCTGACTTGGGGTTTTCAGAAGGAAAAGGATTAAGGCTAAGTAAAAGTTCCCTCCTCACAAGTCACCACCGCATCAGTAAGTCCGATTAAACAACCAATAAAGATAATACTAACTAGAAATGTAATTTGCCCAGAACAAAGCAACATGAAAATATATTTGCAAGGTCACTTGTCGGGTTAGTACTTCATATAATCAGATTTCTCTAACAAAATAATTGACTGATATATTTTTGAAGTAAGCAAAGATGTATGGTAGCAATAATCACAATAAGTCACTTCACAATAAGGCTTCATAAAAGCTTCAGAATGAGCAACAATGATTAATCATCAATATCACAATACCAACTTTCATTAGAAGCAAATAATACCACTCATTAGTCAATCTCACCTTTAAAAAGAAGATAAATGGCAAAGTATAACTATAACTCAAATGGATAGTAGCAACAACAATGAGGTTATAGGTTAGGGTTAGAAGGTATTAGTAGTTCTTCAAAGATTTTGGAGGTTGTGATCAAAAACACTCAAGTCTCCAAGTAAGAATTCTGTAATTCAATTATCCACAGGAAATGGAGTCAAAAAATAGCATCAAGAATTGAAGGAACACATGATAATAGCAGGGGCCAAAGACAAGGGAATTTGATGGTGAAGGTTTGTAAGACAAGGCCTCAACAATGAAACCTTAGGGTAGAAAGGCTCACTAAGGTGTAGGAAACCTAGGCCTTAGCATGTTTTCCTCGTTCTTTAGCCTTCCAATAACAAAGTAAAATGGCTAGGATGAAGAAGCAATGGTAGGGTGTTGCAATGGAAAGACCCCCGCAGTTCCTAAATAAATAAAACAACTTATTGGCATAATCTAGTAGGTGATATAATTAAACAAGGGACAATTCAACATAGCTTATTTACTTCAGGGTTTCATTCAGTAGCTGTATCATTAACAAAATGCAAGTAAAACACTATAATCATTCAAGTAAGGGAAGGATTAGAAAAAAATTCACTTACATTCACCAAGTATTTACCAAGCCAAACCCTAGTTATAAAACATCCACCAAGAAAATGGAAAGATCATCAAAGAAACCTCCTTCAACAAGGTACATAATTTCAGCCAAAACCCTAATGAGGGGCCGTGAATTTTAGACCTCGCCAGTAAGTGAGTGAAATATGATGAGAAAAAGAGAGTTTTAGCTCTCTAATTATACCATATCAATGACCTTTAATTTTACTTTCTTGTGGGTCACAAAAGGTCGACATGGCCAAAAATACATCAAAATATTGTTTTACATTAAATGTCATAATTAAAACCCTAATAAAGCAAAAAGGTGCGTCATTCCTTTAGGGGGCGACATTAGGCCCTAGGGCAACGCTGGGTCTCCCCTGAGAGTTCTAGGGCCTCCTTGGGCCTCCGCACCGCCACATGCCACTGGCACATAACTGCCTCCCAACACCTCCATAAGCACTGGATGACATCATAAGGTGTCCCTGGTGACATCATGGGCCTCCAAGGCCTACATCCTAGTGGAAAGGGCACAACCCCCTTGGTAACGCAATCATTAAGTCGCCTCCTCATGGAACATTCTCTTCCTTTGGATGCAAACCTTGATCTATATATGCCTCTGCTGTGGTCTCAACATCCATATGATGGTATTTCAGCCCCATGGAGGTACGACCTAATCATATCCCCATGTGTATTCCGCCCGGCAGGGTACCCATCCATCTAAAAGGCCCCACACATCAACAGATATGCCCCTCCATGGCCCACATATAAGTCACATGGATCATATAGCAATGTCAATCATATCTAATCATAAATTTTATTAAACATGTGCATAAACCCTTACCCTGGACAAGTTCTCAAAGACATTATAATTAATATACAAGCCAAGTTTGGAGGAAATGCTAGGATGTCCTATTAGGCTAATTCTCACTAGACGGGTGTTTCCTGGAGAGATTAAATCCAAGCCATGTGAGTAGATAAGGGATGTCTGGGAAAGGGGTGCAAAGATAGTAGGAAATGTGGCTGGCTTATTTGTGGGTGCCTCTATAGAAGGTGAGCTAAACCCTATCATGGATGCAAATGTTTCCAAGCCCATTCATGCCTTTTTATCTTATTTCTTTTGTTTATTTTCTAAGAAGCCATTAGTGGACATTTTATGTGGTGACCAGCAGGTACGTTACCCACAAGAATTTTCTATTGAATGAGAAGGCTTGGCTCGCGGATGAGACTCCTTCTTGGCTATGCCACCAAGAGCCATCATCCTAGCATGGTGACCCGCTTGTTGGTGGTGTCATAATGCTACATGCCCATGGACTCATTAGGGTCGGCTTGTGATGAGACCCCTATCCCTCAACTAGTATTGTTTTTATCATTTTTATGGGTCCCTTTGTTTCTTGTTGAGAATCTTTTCACTGCTTTATCGGAGATCCATAATGGAGAAGCATCTCTGTTTCATTCTTTGGCTTCTATCGTTTTCCAGCTACTTTTACCTCCTCGACATTTCACTCTTATTCCCACAAGGTAAGGTTAAACCCTTAAATAATTGGCCAACAAAATGCCCGGACCAAGTAATGGGATGGATGAGTGGAGAAAGATGGAAAGTGGTGGGTATGGTGGGAGCTGGACGATGGCTTCCCATGAATTCCCTTAGTGGAAACTCAAAACCTATTGACACAAGCTTGCTAGGGCACCTTTCACCTCCAGAGTATGGTCAAGTGGATAGGTATAAGATCCAAGCACCAAGGAAGTGACACATATTCAGTTGCCTTTGAGGATCAAAGTGACACATGTGACTCATGATACCTGTGACTCATTAATTCTGGATCAAGATCCACCTCTTTATACAAGACCAGTCGAGGTGATGGATGTTGCTACTATTGAAAAAGTGGAGGCATTGAAGAAAGGAGTACATGGGCCCTCTAGGGCCATGCTCAAGTCAATATGGCTCACAGCATTCCATGTTCCAGGGACCTATGGGCCTTGAGACATATCTCCTGAAGTCCCTAAACCTGGGGATAACATCCTCAAGCCTCCAACTCGTAGGACAAGTAAGCTCACTGTGAGAGATGCAATGAGAACCTCTACCATCTCATGGCATAACTCAAAATCCCATTTTGATCTCAACATCAAGTCTAGTGAATGATTTAGTGGTGGCACCCCCAACCCCATATGCAAATTCTGTTACAACCCATGGCACCTCATGCCCAAACATGACACTTGAAAACACCCACTCTGCCTGACTATTCCACCAAGCCCCCAACTGTTCTGAGAGGTCCTGCAAATCCCAAGTATTAATTTCCTTCCTTCCTCAGAACATGGGCAGTGCTAACTACCAACCTATCTCTTCCAACTCCTGGCACCTCAAAATCGGTACTCTCTCGTTCGCCTTGCCTCCCTTTCTTGACATCCCACATCCATAATAGGTCCCCCTCCTTGTATTCCTTTGATTTGAATTTGGTTGTTCTAAATAACCCCTGGTGTATTTTGTAGAGGGAGGAGGGTGGGATTCTCACAGAAGAGTTCCCTACTGGGATGGTCGAATAAATATATCGCTTTCTCCCTTTTCTAGTAATTTTATAGCCTCGACTTTGTCTTTATAATTTATCTAGGAATTGTTGGTATTCTTATTTCTTGGTCCATTGTATCTTATCAAAGTATTCCTCTATTGCAAAAGGCATATTATTAGGAGAAAATTCAGGAAGAATTCCATGATTTGTTCATGTTCTTTGGTCATCTCTTTGATGAGGCTACCAGTTTCTTTGTACATTGGTTGGTGGTCATTGGCATATCTTATGACTTCCCATTGTTCCACGGGTTCAGCAGGTACATTGATGTATGTGAGGTCCATCTCAATAGTGCCTCCCAACATTGAAGCAAAATTTTCTCAAGATTGCCTCCCAGTATCGAAGGTCCATCTTCAATATTTAAGTCAAAGTTTCTCATTACATTGTAACAATATGGTACACTTGCTCACTTGCAACTCTGGCCGCATTAAAACATGTGCGCTCTATGTGTTTAAGTGTGGGCACTATCTCTGCCTCATCACCGAGCAGTCCTACCTCTTTAATTGTTCCTTCTTTTAACTGGGACTCAGACTGTAGTCGCCTAGGTCGAGAATGACTCGCCTTCTTCATTCTCATTGTGGTTGCTGAAATATGTGAGTAACACCTCTTATTCTATCACGGCAACAGTTTCATTTGAAACTGAGAATGGATCAATAACTCCATACTGAAGATAGCTCTTCTTTCATGGAGGTAATCCTATCTTACATTGTAGTCATGTTTCCATGACCCAATCCAATGTACTACACCAACTTCCACTAAAATTTTAAATATGGGATTTGCTCCCCCTGCACTTCATACTATATATGAATCATGGTTGTTCTCAAGTTGTCTCTCATAAATACCTAAACCATTTCTTCAATAAGTTATCATCGTAGTCTTCTCCCTTTTGTTGGGAGAATCCTCTAGACATACATCAGGATTTGTATATCTGCAACATGTTTGATCTGTATAGGTCAATATTGGAAGTCAATATTGACTTCTCTTCTCATGGAAGAATCCATATCCTAGTATGTCTATCTGGCTTCCTTCTTTGTCACTGAAACAAGGGAATATTCCCAGGAGATTTCATATCTCCTAGAATTTTTTGAAGCTATGATCTAGTCTTCTCATGACGTCTGTCTCCTAGTCATGGAGTTGACTCTTCATCTGATACTTTCTGAGATCAGGCTTACTCTCGATTTCTTCTGAGTCTACAAGGACTTCAATATCTCTTACAGGGCATACTTGATATTTGAATACCAAGTCTAAATACAGAGTCATGCTTCAAACGAGATTTGCTTCCCGTTCTAATGTTTGGTCATATTTGGAGCCTTCTGCTCCTTTCAATCAATATTCATATGAGATACTCTGAATCTCAAGAGATAGCTTCTTCTTCATCTTCTTTGGTACATGAGTGTATATGGTCATGTACATAGTATGCTTCATGTCTCATATAATATGTTGCCTTCAACAACCTTCACTATAGCTTCCTTAGAGTTATCACCTGTGACCCGAAACAAGGTCAACAAAACAACAAGCAGGAATAGTACTCTTTTGATAATAGTAGATAAAGCAATAGCACGAACAATCCTCATAATGGCTCCTTTAGAGATTTCACTTGTGACATGTCTGAAGCAAATATTAAGAGTAAGAAATACAATATGGAATGAGGTCAACACTCTTATAGTGTTGTGATCAAACATTCCTCCATGGAAACCTGGAACTAACACAAGAGATTTCTCCTAG
>SNQJ01S0176931.1:2182-19886 GCA_010110895.2 Picea sitchensis | reverse complement strand
CTATCATCCTTCCTTCTCATGCATTAGGCTTAGATGGATTTGAAAGGAAGTCAGTGTCCATGATAAGCATTTTTCTGTCTAGGGTTAAGGTCAAGCTCTAGAGGTCGATCTACTTGTCCGCAGGCAGATTTTCCTACAACAGATCCCTTTCTGCAAGTCCACTGAGCAACAAAAAAAATGGTTAAGTATCATATTATATCTATATCACGCAAAATTTCTAATTATGGTTCATTATGGAGGTAACGAAAGTTGGGAGTGGATTTTGATGACACCGTAGAAGATATGTGAATCCTTGAACCCAAGAAAAATCATTTCAATTTTTTTCTAAGTATAGGTTCATTTTTTAGGCTACGAACGTTGGGGGTGCACTTTGATGACACCATAAAACATACGTGAGTTCGCTAGTCTTAGAATCTGCGAACCCGAGAAAAATCACTTGGAAAATTTTCTAAGTACAGGTTCATATTTCAAGATGCAGAAGTGAGGGGTGCCTTTTGATGACACCATAGAGGATATGTGAGTCTGTGAGTCTGAGATTCCATGAACCCGAGAAAAATAACTTGAATATTTTTCTGAGTATAAGTTTATCTTGGAGGCTGTGGAAGTTGGGCATGCATTTTGATGAAACCTGAGAAGACATCTGAGTCTGCAAGTCTGGAAATCCACGAACCCATCATATAAAATAATTCTAAGTAAAATTCCATGTTTAAAATGAATACGAATTTTCCACTTAACGATTGATTAAATCATAGTCGTTCGATCTGATAGGAAGATCAAAATAACACAGATTATCAGATATAATCAACAATATAGAAAGAGAAACATGGTACATTCCATAAGGTGACACATTTCAAGGATCATTTGGCATATAAGATATATGAAATTCACGAATCAAGGTGACATGCGATAGCCACTCAACCAGTGCCATGTCAACATATACATGTCAACATGGACACATGGGATTCATTTCATTGGAAGTGTTAAAATAATAGCTAGAATCTCGTCAACTGTCAGGTCATTGGATTAATCCTTTGGTTCTTATCCTAAGGGAATATGAAGAATAATGCTAAAAGGGAGTGATTATACATACTTCTGGGAAGTTTACTTCAGGAACTATTACTCTAGAAGAAGGCCTAAGTTTGGAGGACTTGTTTCCAACACTGGTCTCGTGATAAAGAAATAAGGGAGAAAGAAGAGGCACTAGGAGAAATGCTTAATGGATAAGCCTGTGGTTTTGAGCCCCGAGTCATTTGAACACTTAGTTGAAGAAATAACCTTTGTAGAATTCGATTTACGTAAACACTTAAGGCATGTGGAGTAATTTCGTGAGATTAACACCATAACAGTACAAAGAATCATTAAAATCTCGAATCTGATCTGTTGAAAAACTAGGAACATAGCAGAAGCATAGGAACAATATAAGGAGTCGATCCCTACCTGTGATCAATTCATGAGGATGAAATTCAAATCAAGATTAGTCTTCTAATTAAATTGATAAACTTACATGAAATGAAGAGGTGCAATGGTTCATGTCAAAAGACACAATGGTCCAATCCTATACCTATTGAAATGTTATATAAACCAGAAGTTGTGGTGAATCTTAAGAATCTTGGTGGATAATAGATATAAATAATGGATTGAATGAAGGTTCATTTTTATCAGGTTGGTGCATGTTTACAAGTTGGGTCTTATCATGAGGGTAGGACTCCTCACTTCTCAATTGGATTTGAGAACTACAAGTTGGGTGTTGTTATGAGGGTTGGATTCCTCACATCTCAATTGGATCTAAGAACTACAAGTTGGGTCTTGTTTATGAGAGTTGGATCTATCTTATTTAGTTGGTTTTGAGTAGTTTAACGATTGGAATCATATGTACCTATTTAAGTTAAATAATAGATTATATTCATTCTTCTTTATATAGTTTGTGTTATATGTGTGTGTGTGTGTGTGTGTGTGTGAATAAGTAATTGAAATACATATAATTTAAGTAATTTGAGAAAGTGTGAGAATTGTCCAAAAGTTTAAGACATTGATTCACCCCCCACCCGCTCAGTGTAAGTGTGTGTTTCAACAATTGGTTTTAGAGAAAATTTTCTTCAAGAAAAATAGTCTAATTACTAGAAGAAAGATCCTCCTAAGCACACAAATGGGTGTACAAATGGCTTTTTCCTCATATGAAGCTCCCTTATTTGATGGAACAAACTACTCTTCATGGAGGGAAAGAATGAAAATATATATGAAGTCAAGAGGATCAGGTGTTTGGGACTCAGAATTATGTAATCCTTGGTACTTAACTAACTCAAAGAACAAATTCAAACTGCAAAATAATCAAAGAGAAACAATTCAATGGAATTAAAAGAAATTTGGAATGGAATGCCAGACCAAATCAAAGAAAAGATGTGATATTGCACCTCTGATAATATATTATGGACCTAGCTTGAGAATTCCTATCACATTAAAGAACTACTGGACACACCGACCACACTGAGACAGGGGGGTGAATCAGTGTAGGGATCTTTTTCAAACTTCCCTTCACAAAACTTATTATCTAGCAGTCACCAATTACTCAACACTCATTACTGTCATTTATAATCAGTTGTATGTGAACATATATCAACAACATATAACAAAAACATATATCATCAATAATTCATCACCATAAGGAACACACAAAAAAAAAGATGTATGTACAATGTTTTTTTTATTATGGACTACAATCCTTGGGTTATCAACAACGACTTAATAGAGTTACAACTCCACAAGAGCACCAACTCTACAATGCAAGACTCATCTTACACAACTCAACACCAACTGAAAAGAGGAATCAATCCTCAATAGATACCAATCTGTCAACAAGTACTCGACCTGTCAGTAGTGCAACACGTGTATGTACACTCCCTACCAGTAGTACAACTCACATATGTACGCGGTCTGTCTGTACTACATCCTGCATATTCCTTTTGAATAATTAGGGTTTTCTCTCTTTGATAAACTCAGATTCCTTGTAGCCTTCAGTCACATTCACTTTTGTATTTCATTGTCCAATCTGAACCATAACAAGTCACAACACATCTATGCTCTCCAACAACTTACTCATGTTCCTCAACCATACAATATGAATGCTACATAATCATGTATAAGAAACAATTATATTATGGCAATCATATCAGTGTTGAACCATAAGAGTGATTCTCACTCTATCAATCAACCAACATAACCATATCACAACAACCATACCAAGAATTCATTAAGCATTCACCATACAATAAGCAATAGTATCCATCAAGACAACTATGTAAACATACCAGAGTTTCTATGGTAGATCTGAGCCCATAGAATGCAGAATTAGAACTTTCTTCAGACTTCAATAACTTGGCATCAACTCACACTCAAATATTCAAGACTTCATCCAATTGTACGCACTCTATCCTCCTTCAGCCCATGTGTGTACGTGCTCTGGATCATTGCATCCCTCATATGTACGCTCTATGTCCCACTGTTGCTCGCGTACTCCTTCAAAAACTAGGGTTTCTAAACTTTCGAAACTTTCTCCATCAAGATCTAATACTTATGTAAACTTTGATGCGTCCATGATATCCTCCTGTCAATCTCTCTCTCTCGGAATAGATCTTCAAGATATGCTCAAGAGATAATTTTCATAAGAGACCTTTGCTTCTTATTTATACTCTCCAAGTAGCTTCCTTAGAAGCATCTTCTAGGCCACTTTGTCCACATAGTCACCTATGTCCAACTTTTCCCAATTTTCCACTTGTCCATGTATCCAATAGCCACTTGACCACTTAAATTTTCCACTTGGCTCATGTATCCAATAGCCACTTGACCACTTAAACCATTTTCCCCGTTTTAGGTTAACCTTCTATAACCACTTTCCATAATTAGAAAGTTCTTCATTTACTTATTTTAAATAATCCTCCTTGACTTTGTCACTAATTTTATTATTTAAATAATCCTCTTGATTTTGTCACTTCACTTTAATATTTAAATAATCCCTCTTGACTTTGTCACTTTTATTATTTAAATATTCCTCTTTGACTTTGTCACCACACTTTATTATTTAAATAATCTTCTTTGATTTTTCCACTTCACTTTATTATTATTTAAACAACTCTTTGACTTCTGGTATATTTCACTTAATTATTTAAATAACTTCTTGATTTTGTCATCAGGTACTCTTATTGTTTAAATAACTTTGATTTTGTTATTTCACTTTATTATTTAAATAATCACCTTGACTTTTTCACTTACCACTTTTATTATTTAAATAATCCTTTTGATTTTTGTCACTTTTATTATTTAAATAATCCTCTTTAACTTTTTCACTTCACTTTTATTATTTAAATATTCCTCTTCTTTGCAAGCACTTTGACTTCTTTGACCCCTTGGGGCTTGCCAACATATGAGGGTTAAGTCTCAACTGTAAGGCCATAAATCCTCCCCAACCGTGAGGGAGTTATGTGATCGCCTCCCATACCACCTTAAATGGATTGAAAATAACCATTCATATAGGATAGTTTCACTAAACATTTCATCAATCTTCATCTCATTATTCCATAATTAAGGATGGGTTCTAACCATGTTACTAGGATAACTCAACCTCAAAGAATCTTCCATGAGGAGTTTCACCATATGTATCCACTTTGGAGTTCATCCATTTGTACAACCATGACCTTGGAGTTCACTCTAAAGCCGCCTTTCCCCATGAGGATTTAAATCCGTATAAGGGGAATCACTTTTGGAGTTCATCCATTTGTACTACACAAGACAATAATGAGTCATATTTACATCAATCCAACTATGCATCAAATGAAAATACATTGATCCATATTCATATATGCATCATATATAATGAAACCATATCAATCCATCTTCATATTCCATGCATCTCATCACATGACTATGATTCCACCTGACATCAATCCATTTACATCAAGGACAATACATGATCCATCAAT
Source organism: Picea sitchensis (assembly GCA_010110895.2). NCBI lineage: Eukaryota > Viridiplantae > Streptophyta > Pinopsida > Pinales > Pinaceae > Picea > Picea sitchensis. Next base: position 14,913 of record SNQJ01S0176931.1, on the reverse strand, counting down.
CACTATATTAATATATTATGACAAGACATTGTTCCTTTGACATCAACTTTTGGACATAAATCCTTTGACATCAATCTCTTTAGCATATCAATGAAAAGATGATCCAACAATATCCCCTTTGGAATTGATGGAAATACCAACATTGATGTCAACAATCATTGATGGTAACATGTGGACAAGGTATGTACATCAATAGGCATCTCAATAACATCAATGTGACTATCTTCCCATTTAACATCAATGGAAAGGGTCGTTCTCTCCTTGGGGCTACTCCCTCCTAAAATATCCTCCCAAGGTTCTCTATCTGAATTTTTTTGATCTTCCTCTGAATAATTCCTCCCCTTTTGAACAAGGGATATCACTTCCTATTTTATATCTCATGCCCCCAGGACCATTGCTCCCCCGAACTATGCCTTGTGCCTTTTCTCCAAGCATAGGTCTCTCTTTTAGTATTTATCTTTGCAATTGACTGGAATCATATGGGAAGAAAATGACTTCCTATGGGTATGGTATCCTCATCTTATCTGCATTATAACAATATGCTTCATTGCAAATTCTACTACTCAACCGAAACATAGATCAAATTCTCATGAATTTTGATCCTTTGACCTGTCCATGCATAAAACTCCTTCCATACCATATGAAGCAAAGATATGTCAACAATGAATAGAGAATAATGAACAAATCATCAACCATGTACAACATGTTCCATACCATGTACAATATCATCAACCTGCATCTTATGTATTTGGTACTTTGCACAGTAAGTGCCATTACTGCAGGGGCTACTGGTATGCCATTAATAAAGAGAGGGAAGTCATAGTTTGCACAGGCTTTGGTTTTGTCATTAATGTCAAACTTTAAAATGCCAAAGGAGTTTCGTTGTTTGTTTGGTATACTACACAAGAGGCAAGTTTTACCAGTACTGTTGTTTGCACAGTAGGGAAGTTTGCATAGTTTGCATAGGTCTTGGTTTTTTCATTAATGTCAAACTTCAAAAATGCCGTGGGGAGTTTTTGTCATTTTGCATAGGCACCATGGATCAATTTTCACAAGCATGGTGGTTCCAAATTCAGAGATCAACATGTCTCTCGACATGCCAAAACACTAAAAGCCGAAATGCAAAAACGTCGAAATGCCAAAGCAGAAATCATAAAACCCATTTTAAGTACCTATTTTTAGTCACCTCCATTGGTCATGTGAGAATGAGGAGTTAGCACCAAGTTAAATCATTTCATCACAAAAATGCCTAAATGTTGAAATTAGAAATGAAACCATTCCACTTAATCTCCATTTCGAGCTTCGATACACACGTAGAGTTGGAGGTGTCAAGGACACTCAATACAAGAATGATAAATTGTGAAATGCGAGATCAGAAAGATGCCTTCAAAAGACTCCATTTCAGAGTTTTCAGATCAGAAATCGAAGATCAAAGGAACTTTAACTTTGGAAGTATAAGCTCGAAATCCCAAACATATGATCAACGCCCACACGCCATCGTGGTGTTTTTTATCTTATACAACCCCTTTGGTTACCCCTCGAATCCCTAGAACAACGCTTCAGAAACTAAAATGTCAACCATCCAAGAACCATTATTCGGTTCTACTAACTAAATCATAACTAAACAATTAACCGTGGAAGAGAAACATTATCCCTTCGATTAGATTTCCAAGTTTCCAACACCATTGTATTACAAGCATAGGGTCTCATATTGATTTCACCATTTCAAGATTTCAGTATTTCGCATTTCGCATGTCTGCGGTGAGGATTCTTGACACTCCAAGTCGCAATCCCGCAAATGTTTAACAACGATCCACAAACGCCATAATTTGATCTCTTTCTTAATCAATAATGATGGGATTAAAGAAAGCCCTTCGAGTCATCGTGCGGATCAACATTATAAAAATCTATGATCACAAAATTCTTGACGGACGGTTCACATAACCCACTAAAATGGACAGTTGATGGGATTTCAAAGTTTTTCCTTTCAAGTTTTCGAGATTCCAATAGTCCCTTCGCATTTCGAAGTCGGAGACTTCATGATGGTGGAGTTTCGCTATTATGTAAAACCCCTAAATAGAAAGTTTTGATGACGAACTCCGCCGACGTTAGACGGGATTGACACGTGATGAAGGATTCACCAATGTCACTCCTATCATGACTTCATGTGCCTAAAATGTTGATTCCATCTGACACTTGTCATTGCCCGGTGCCATCACGGTCCTTAGCTGATCTATCCTGTGAAATTCTTATTCAAAGGTCTAGGAACCAATTCCAATGTCTTATTCTTTTCTATTTGACTAAGTTCTTCATTCATTGCTTTCATCCAGTGTTCATATTTAATTGCTTCTTCAATATTTTGGGTTCAATCAGAGAAAGTAAAGATACTTTTTCATGAGTTGAGGTGGATTCTTGCCTTATGTTTCTTGTTCCAACACCTGCAGATGAGCATCACCAATTATCTATTCTTCGTAGATTTAGAGGAAGAAGTATATATGGAACAACGATGGTTTTCGTACAAGAAGCTAAATCAACATGTTTACAAAGAAAAAGGCATTGTATATATACAAGCACCAATGGCTTGGTATTCTAGACTTGACAATTACTGGAGACGCTAAGGATTCTATAGAAAGGTAACACCGATAGTAATCTATATATTAAAGAAGAAAATGATAGCCCGATAATTGTTGAGATATATGTAAATGATATAATTTTTGCAGTGATGATGATAGGCTCAGTGAATAGTTTGTTGAAAGTATGCAAGAAGAGTTTGAGATGTCCATGTTAGGAAAAAATGAAGTTTTTAGGGCTTGCAAAATACTTCCTAACTGGGATAAAGGTATTTCCATTTCCAAACCAAAGAGCATCAATGAAATGCTTGAAATTTCGCATGGAAGATTCTAAAAGCAATTAAGCAATTCCATGGTTACTAGTTGCAAATTGCCAGTTTGATGATACCAAAGATGATCGACAAAGATATTATCTATGATTGGTAGTCTTTATGCCATACCACAAGACTTGATATTATGCATGCAGTTTGTCAAGTTGGCAGGTTTAAGGCTTCACCAAAAAATTTCTCATCTACTTGCAGTCAAATTTTTTTTCAGATATCTTAAGGGGACAACTGAGTATGGTTTGTGGTATCCTAAAGGTAATTAGCTTGATTTATATGCTTTCACCGATGCTGATTGAGCAGGTTGTGTTGATGAAAGGAAGAGTATTAGTGTAGCAACATTTTTTCTTGGAGGATGTCTTGTAAGTTGGTCATGAAAACAATCAAACAGTTGTCTTCTCATTCACCGGAAGGTATCACATTGCAACCGCAACTTCGTAAATTCGTGTCTCTGGCGGATGAAACGTGATACCGAAGATACATATTCATTTATAATGACCCCATACCTATCTTCAGGATAATTCGGCAATTAAATAGTATTTTAAAATCTCGTTATTCATTCCAAAACAAAGCATTCCCATTAAATTTGCCTTTCAAGAGAGCAGTTATGTCTAAACTATTATTAAAGTGGAATATGCTGGTAACAAAGGACTCCATAGAAGATGTGTTTACTTAAACCTTTTATCTTTAAAAATGCAATTTGAAAGCATCGGTGATCATGGGGTTGCCCTCTAATTTGCCCTCAAATATTGTACCAGCTTCAATAAAAAATCAACCAAGATAGGTTTATTGACTATTATTGATAGGGGAGTTGTTGCTAAAGTGATACATCTTTACAGGTGGTTTTCCTTGCTCAGGGGGAGTATGGTGGATTCCTTTTCCATAGATGTCAAAGGAGAAGAGGGATGAAAGTTTTCATCACTAAAGGGAAGTTTGTTATGTGGCTGGCAAGCGAACAGGAAGTTTACACAAAGAGGGCGCTTTTGCACAGGCAAAGGAAGTTTGCACAGTGGCTTGGAAGTTTTGTTATTAATTCGCCAAACTTGAAATGCTAAAGGGGAGCTGAGCTGGTCACTTTCGGTGCATGGTGCACCAAGGATCAATTTTAACATGCATGGTGGTTCCTAATTTGGAGATCAACATGTCTCTCGACATGTCGAACACTAAAAGAAGAACGTCAGCGTGAAATGTCAAACAATCAAATGCCAAAATGTCAAATAATTGTTTGTATTCACCATTGTCATGGAGAAGGGAGGAGCTAGCACTAGTTAAAGCATTCACCGCCGTGAATGTCGAATGTCGAACGCGAAATGCTAAACCACGACGCATCTCCATTTCTCGTTTCGGATACCGAGTTGAGGTGTCAAGGAAACTGCGACAAGAATGATGGAAATCACCTAAATGCAAAGATCGAGACAGTCAAGACTCCATTTTGAGTCAATAGCGATCAGAGAAATCAAATATCAAAGGAACTTTAACCTTTGAAGTAGCTTAAACCTCAAATCCAAAACGCATTGGCGAACAAACCATCAGCAAACCACGCCAGCTAAGGACACATGACACAATCAGATAACGACAAGTGTCAAGCTTTTTCAACATTTCAGGCACATGTCATGAAATCGTGAGTGACACATGTCGATATTCGCACGTAGCATCCACGGTGGACGCCAACAGGCTTACTTCACATCATAACTTTCTATTTCAAGGTTTTACATAGCAAGCAGAAACTCCACCATCACGAAGCCTCAAACTCCGAAATGCCGAAACGGACTATTGTGAGTCTAAAAAAAGGCAAACTCAAATCACCAAACGCCCATCTCAGCGGGTTATGTGAACCGTCGGATCACTTCGGAGATTTTGTGATCATGAATTTTATAATGCCGAGCCTATTAATCGGCGGGAAAACATTGAAATCTCACATCCTATTCAATTAAAAGAAGGATCAGATTATGAATTGTGGACTGTTGATCGGCTCCTATTTCGTGGATTGATTTCACCACAAGAAGGTCGAAATGTCAAATAATCGGAATGTGAAATGAACGAAGAACTCCGTTTTGTAATCCAACGTTAGATACTTGGAAAATCCGATCAAGGTTACTATTGATCTTCTCACGATTAATTGTTCGGCCATAATTCAATTAGTAGAACCAAATCATGGTTCTTGGACTGTTGATGCTTTTCAATTGTTGAAGCATTGTTCTAGGGATTTTAGGGGTAACCTAAGGCTAGAGAAGATAAAAAGAAACAATGCTAGTGGATCAGGTGGCGCTGATGCTGAGTGGAATACGTACAAATGAATGAAGGTAAAATTCATTTTAAATGAACATAAAAATGAAATAAAATCATATTGTATCAAAGGAGAATAAATGATGAAGATATAGCAGAGATCAAGGGAGAAGAATGGATGAGTGATTATATAAATAGAGAGGATTTGAATGATGAATCCTTTGTCAGAGAAGATAAACAATTGGTATTAGAGTAGGCATTTCAAGATATCAGTTTAACCACTGTAAATTTTTTATCATTGGTACGGATAAGAAGTTAGAATTACAAACATGGATTGTCTTTGTTTGATGGTCATAGTTATTCTTTTTGGAGTATCAAGATGAAGCTGTTTTTACAAACTCAAGGAGTAGATATATGGCAAAAAGAGTATAAATGAATAGTCCCAACAACCATTCCAATAGATGCTACAGTAAGAGACTCTATGAGATTAATTCCAAAGCTATGCATGCAATACTAGGAGGTCTAGCAGGGTCAGAATTTGTTAGATTTATGCATTGTGCATCAACAAAGAAATATGGGATAAATTGAAAAAATGTATATGAAGGAAACACTTTAAGGTAAAGATGCTAAGCTACAATCATATAGAAGTCAATTTGAAAGCCTGAAAATGGAAGAATATGAAGATATAGCTACCTACTTTCTCAGATTGATGAAGCATAATACTTAAGAGAGGTCTTAGGAGAACAGCTATCACATGACAGCAAAGGTAATTTTGATCACTTCTTGTAAGATTTGATTCAAAGATATCTTCATTAGAATAAATAACATATCTTGATGTTTTAGAAATGGATGAATTACATTGAATACTAACAACATATGAGATTAGAACCTTTGGTGAGAATTATTTCAAGAAAGAAGTAGCTTTCAAGCAGTAGAGAAAGATAAGAAAATGTTGGCTAAGAAATCGCGAGTCATGGAGGAGTCAGAAGGTGATGGAAGAAGCAATTTGTTAAAATCTAAAAAGGAGGTCGGCAAGTATAAAGGTAAGCTTACTTTGAAATGATTTGGTTGTGGTAGTATAGGACATTTTGCATATAAGTCTCCTTACAATAAGCATATTGATAATGAAGAAGAAAGTGATATAAAACCTAAGGAATTCAAGAATAGACATAAGAAGTTTTTTCAAAGAAACACTTACAAAAAGAAAAGCCTGTATATAAAAGATGACAAGGATATTTTGTGTCTGGTCAGAGTGATGACAATTTACATGTACAACTTTTTATGGCTATGGAAACACAGGATGATCAGTCTGGTGAAAAAGAAGAAAGGTGAAGTTGATCTGGAAGCTGAACTTGTAAGTGATTTAAGTGAATTAAGAAAGTGAGAAGGGAATGCAAACATTTTAAAAGAGAAATTGAGAATCTAGAATTTGAATTACGGAAATCAAATGGTTTGACGATAGAACTGAAATCATTGTAGTTGACTTAAAACTTAAAAATAGAAGAGGCTAGAGGACCTCTAACAGCTTTAACTAAAATGCTTGCAGAAAAGGATAAGAAAATGAAGGTTTAAAATTGAAGTAGTCTCATTAAGAAAAGAAAGCACAAGAAAATAACATGAATCATAGTTCTCTAAGTGTTAGATCAAATTATTAGTAGTTAAAGATCAACACATGATAAGACTAGAATTGGTTATAAATCTACGCGAATCCAGTGGATGTTCTAGTTCAAGTGTTGAGAAAGAAGGTACAAAAGATAATCATGAGAAAATTACTAGCAAGAAGATGGAATCAGAAAGGCAAGAAGAAAAGCAGGGTTCTACAGTGCATAGAATAAGTTATGGAAGACATCAAAATAGGGTTGAAGGCCATCATTTCTTTTTGTTATAAGTATGGACATAAGGCTGAATTTTGTAATAGTTTTTCAAGAAAGATAAATGAACATAACAATCATGAAAGGTCTAATTTGAATATAGAAGAGGACATGGTAAAACTAGTCAAACAATATGAACTACTCTTACAAAAGATTTGACACCTTAAGATATGAGACTAATGTTACAGTAACAACCTTTGGGCATGTGTCAAGAAACTCATGACTTTTTAGAAATTTAATGAACCCACTTACACAGATCTAAAACCAAATTTTGGAAAAAAGAAAGGAAAATCAACATTGAAAATGCACTATAGCTCTACAAGGAGAACATAAAGTAAAATGGGTTGTGGATAGTGATTTTTCAAAGCATATGACAGGTAGAAACCAACTCTTTGTTGAACTAGATGAATGAAAAGAAGGTACAATCACCTTTGGAAATGAACAATCAACTAGGATAGTTGGAAAAAGGAACTATATGTCTAAACAACAAGAAAATCATAGCTGAAAATGTCTTATTGGTTGAGGAAATGGAAACATAACTTATTGAGTGTAAGTCAAAATTGTGATAAAGGTCTCTTTATGATTTTGGATTCAAAAGGATGTCAAATCAAAGATATAAAATCAAATAAACTAGTTGGAAAAAACACAAGAACTTCAAGCAAAATTTACACTAGATGAAGAAAAAGAAAATGTTATCTTGGGAGGGAAGATGAAAGTTGGTTGTGGAACAAAAGACTTGGACACATTAAGTTTGAAAATCTGATTCAATTGAATAAAAGGAAGCAATAAGGAGATTTCACTTGTCATAAAGGATTTTTCAAGTTCTGTCTGCAAGCAAAGTCAACATGGTAAGCAAACTAGAGTTAATTCAAAACCAAAGAACATTCAACAACTCAACCATTGGAAATAGTACATGCTAATGTCTGTGGACCTATGAGAACAATAGGGTTAAAAGGAGAAATATATTTTCTACTATTTGTGGATGACTTACTAGAATGACATGGATGTTTTTATTGAAAGAAATCTGAAACTTTTACCTGTTTTCAAACCTTCAAGGAGTCAACTGAAAATGAATGTGACATGAAAATTAAATGTTTAAGATCATATAATGAAGGGGAATTTGTGTCTAAAGAATTCAACAGATACTTTGATGAAAATGGGATAAGAAGACATTTTTCTCTTACTGAAACACCTCAACAAAAATGAGTGGTTGAAAGAAAAAAATAGGACTGCTTAGTGGAGATGGCTAGAACTATGCTCAATGAATCTAGACTAAGTAATATACTATGGCCTCAAGCTATTCATACTGTTGTTCACATTTTAAATAAAATCTTGTTGAGAAACAATCATTTTAAGACACCCTATCAGTTATGGAAAGGCAGACCAACTAGTGCTAAACATTTTAATATTTGGCAATAAAATGTTATATCAAAAAGAGTTGACAAGCATTTGGGTAAATTGGAATCTAGAACAGATGAAGGTATTTAGTTGGGTATTCTTATTCAAGGAAAGCTTATTATAAAGTGTTACAACCTCATATTGAACAAAATAGTTGAATCCATAGATGTGAAATTTGATGAGTCCCTCATTTTTGAAGTCTAAAATCTAAAAAAGAATCATCAAATATATGAGATAGATGACAAGCATAAATGAATGATGAGGTAAGTGAAAAAAAAGAAACTAAGGATGTTGATAGTGAACAATTAATTCCTAATTTGACACAGGGCACAACTCCATCCAAAAGCATGACTCCATCAAAGACTCCAAGCAAGAATATAGAAAAATCATTGTGTCATTGTTTCAATTATGTGATTGTATATTTATTGGTTAAATGTATTATTCATATTACTGCAAGTTAAATGTTAAAGGCATGATTTATTGATTAATAAGTAATCTTATTATAAAATGAAAGAAATTTTGTACAACTGATTCACCCCCCCCCCTCTTAGTTGACTTATCCTGTTCAAAAATATCATATGCGATAAGATATCATCAATGGAGTGCATCAACCATATGCCTCTACCAATCATGCCAGCCATGTGCCTCAAACAAGTTTCATATAACTCATGATATTCCTCTACCGAGAACCAAGTTCCACAATCATGTATCTTAATCAATGAAGTGTCTAAATTATATCATTCATACATCAACAAGTGCACCAAACATGTATCACCACTTGTGCCAAGCAAGTGCATCAACCATGCACCAATACCACAACAAGATGAACTACAATCAAGATGTGTCCTCATGCATGTATTCCATATCCACCATAAAACATGTGCCAATCATATGGCTAGTAGGTGCCTCTAACAATGTACCAAAAGTGTACCAATCATGCATCTAAGATAGTCTTTCAACACTCAACCATATATCACCACCATACATACAAAAATTATGTATGCCAACATTTAATCATGAAAACCTACAAAAAACATGTCATACCCTACAACAAACCATGTCAGACCCTGCAACACAGAGTTATACCATCATAACATGTTGCAACTCATATGCATAGCCATTTTCCCAAGGCTTTTTACCACAGTTACGCGGTCTGTTGCACAGACAGTTCACGTATGTACGTGACCTATTCATAGGTCAGCTTGCGTATGTACGCGAATGTTACCATTGTAACCCATGTATGCTTCTGAATATGACAAACTTGAGCTTCTCGTAAGGCTGCCATTTTGTTCTGATTGTTCAGTTTTCTTCACCCACTTCTGAAGGTGTCCCATTTTTTTGTAAATTGATCTTTGAGCTTCCATCTTTTCAAATATGTATTCCTTCCTAACTTCATGCCTTCTTCTAGTCATGCTATATGAAGTCCTCATCATGGACTTTCTTCTTGTGTTCCAACAATCCTCTGATTTGTGGCCAAATCCACTACATATGTAGCATCTCATGGTCTGACAATGAGCAACAATATGTCCTACTTGATTCCATATCCAACACCTTAGGGTGTTATAAAATCTTTCAATATCTTTCCTTGCATAATATCTAGATTCCAAAGCTTTGTGACCATATTCATTACATGAGTAACATTGACCATGAAAAATATTTTCATACCTTTGCTTTGGTGTCCATATTGAAGGTGTCTCTCTTCTTTGAGGTCTAAAGATGGCTTCTTGATGTCTTCCTTGCTTTGTTCTTTTGAAACTTTTCTTGCCTTGTGTAGATGATTGACTTGCAACATTATTTTCATCCTATGAGAGTGAGGGACTTACCTCATGCTTCTTTGAAGTGCTTGCTTCAACATGTGTAGCTTCTTTCTTGTATCCAAGACCTGATATATCATTTGGTGATCTTTGACTATCCAATATCTCATTCAATATTGTTGAGCTATTCAATAATGTGTTTGACTTATCTACTTTCTTTCTAAGATCAACAACTTCAGCTTCCAACTTATGACATGACTCTTCCTTTTCATTTACTTTATTCTTTAGTAATTCCTCTACCCTTTTGGATTCTTCAATTTGGGTCTTGAAATAGACACTAAATTCAAGACTTTTTCTAATATCATCATATAGCTTCTTATTCTCTTCTATTTCATTATTTTGTCTTTTGATCTCTTCTTATTTTTCTTCTAATTGAGTCTTTTTACTTTCTTCTTCTTCCTTGAGCATTTCCTTTAATTTCAAAATATGCCTTTGATTCTTTTTAAGAAACCTTTTAGTGTTATCAGAAATATAGTCATATTCTATGTAACAATGGTCATAGTTGTATTCAAATAGACCCCATTCAACTTTCCTTTTAAGCTCTAATATTTCTTCTTCTACTTATTCCATGGGATAACTATCATTTGAATCTACACAAACTATCTCTAGATTTTCTTCTTCACTTGTAGAGAAATATTCAACATCATCACATTTTGAAATATTGTAATCAGGGGATTTTGGAGATTCTTTACCTTCATTGATCTTGATGGAATTGTCTTCAAGGTCTTCCTTTTTGCGAACATCATCACATTTAGAATCATTGCAATTAGAAGATTTTGAAGATTCTTTACATTCATTGTTCTTGATGGATTTGTCTTTAGCATCTTTCTTCTTGCTTTGGTATGTCTCCTCTAGCTTTAGCCATATATCCTTGGCGGAAGTGCATTGTCCCATGCTCTATTTGATAGAACTTGAGAGTCCACTAAGAATGGTCTTGAGATCCAATGCATCATTCTTCTTTTATTCCCTTTGAGCTGCAAACTTTGACTTGTTCTTGAAAGGAACTGATCCACCAATAGATTATTTCCAAACACCCACTCCTATTTCCTTCAAATGCACTTTCATTTCTATTCTCCATGTAGAATAATTTTCCTCATCAAGGATTGGAACTTCATCATCAATTTGTGCGTCCATGGATCTCCTCCAAGATTGTTAAGGCTTATAATGAAGGCCTACTCTGATACCAATTGTTGGACACACCAACCACACTAAGAGGGGGGGGGGGTGAATCAGTGTAGGGATATTTTTCAAGCTTCCCTTCACAAAACTTATTAGCTAGCAATGACCAATTAATCAACACTCATTACTGTCATTTATAATCAGTTGTATGTGAACATATATTGACAACATATAACAAAAACATATATTATCAATAAGTCATCACCATAAGGAACACAACGAACACAAGATGTATGTACAATTTTCTTTTTATTATAGACTACAATCCTTGAGTTATTAGCAACAACTGAATAGAGTTACAACTCCACAAGAGAACCAACTCTACAATGCAATACTCAGCTTAAACAACTCAGCATCAACTGAGAAGAGGAATCAATCCTCAACAAATACCAATCTATCAACATGTACTCGACCTATCAGCAGTGCAACACAGATATGTACGAGCCCTGGAAGTAGTATATCTCGTGTATGTACGTGGTCTGTGTGTACTATAGCATGTTTATTCCTTCTGAATAATTAGGTTCTTCTCTCCTTGATAAACTCAGATTCCTTGTAGCCTTCAATCACATTCACTTATGTATTTCACTGTCCAATATGAACCATAACCAGTCAAAAAACATCTATGCTCTCCAACATCTTACTCATGCTCCTCAACCATACAATATGAATGCTACATAATCATGTATAAAAAACCAGTATACTATGGAAATCATATCAATACTGAAACATAAGAGTGTTTCTCACTCTATCAATCAACCAACATAACCATATCACAACAACCATACCAAGAATTCCTTAAGAATTCACCATACAATAAGCAAGAGTATGCATCAAGACAACTATGTAACCATACAAGAGTTTCTATGGAAGATATGAGCCCATAGAATGTAGATCTGGAACTTTCTTCAGACTTCAAGAACCTGACATCAGCTCACACTCAAATATTCATGACTTCATCCAACTGTACGTGCTTTGTTCTCCTTTAGTCTATGTGTGTATGCGCTTTGGCTCACCCCAGCCCGCGTATGTATGCTCTTTGTCCCACTGATTCTCGTGTACTCCTTCAGAAACTAGGGTTTATGAACTTCCGAAACTTTCTCTGTCAAGATCTAAGACTTGCGAAAACTTTGATGTGTCCATGATATACTCCAGTCAACCTCTCTCTCTCAGAATAGATCTTCAAGATATGGTCAAGAGATGATTTTCGCAAGAGACCTTTGCTTCTTATTTATACTCTCCAAGTAGCTTCCTTAGAAGCATCTTCTAGGACACTTTGTTCACATAGCCACTTTGTCCACATAGTCACCTATGTCCAACTTTGCCCAATTTTCCACTTGTCCATGTATCCAA
>SNQJ01S0176929.1:0-19901 GCA_010110895.2 Picea sitchensis | reverse complement strand
GTTAGGGAGTTGGATTTATGAGATCCTAGATTCGTGTTTATGGTTGAGATATTTGCTCAACCTCTCATCCTATAATTGGAATAAGTTAGATCTGATAACTATCAGTGAGCTCTATATAATGAGCCACAAATGTATTGTATAATATAATTATGTAATCTAATAGTCATGTCTATCTCATTTCTTATTACTCACATATGTCATTTGTTTTTCAACTCTTCACATGTTGTATTGTTTTTCCCTAATGCAATTTCTTGCTTTCCTAGTTAGTATTTCAATGCTTTCCTAGATTAATTTCATTTCAACAATTTATATTAGATTACTTCCACTTTAGTCCTGCATATATAGTGTGTGTTCTTCGTAAGCCTACGAACCTTGGATTGACAAATTAAATAGTTGGAAAAATACTACAACGGAATTAAATGACAATACTTATGCCTAACAGAGGGATGGCGGGTGTCCGCAAACATGACGAGGATTGTGAGTAGTGAGGGGGGGAGCGGATAAATGTAGACGGTGGAAGTGAGGGAGGAGAAATGTAGATAGTGTGAGCGAGGGTGAGGAAGGTGAGGGGGAAGGGTGAAGGAGTGTGGTGGGTTTCCTCCCTCACCATAGATTAAAATATGTCTTGAAATATGGCTAAGTATGGGAGGATAAGGGATAAGGGAGTAGAGAGGGTGGATAGATAAGGAGAAGGGTAGGAGTGGATTCGGGTGAAAAAGAGAAAAATGGTTCAATGTTGAGAAGGATGGAGATGAAAGGTGAGAGAAATAAGTGATGAGAATACTTAGCCAAAAATCGAAAAAGGAGAGAAGAACACGATAATTAGAAAGATTCTTAAAAATCATACCTNTCGGGTGAAAAAGAGAAAAATGGTTCAATGTTGAGAAGGATGGAGATGAAAGGTGAGAGAAATAAGTGATGAGAATACTTAGCCAAAAATCGAAAAAGGAGAGAAGAACACGATAATTAGAAAGATTCTTAAAAATCATACCTATGGACCAAATCTTGAATAACTTAGGCATACACAAACATATTTCTGATCTGAAAAATGCATGACGAAGTTGAGATTGAGGGTTGTATAATGAAATTATAAAAGTTCAAAAATTGTCTTCTTTTGATATCAATGATTTTATGAATCCAAGAGTGGGAAAATATAGATGAATAAATTTTGGTCAACAATTGGCTCCAACTGTGGGATAGTGACCCCCTATGGGTTACTGAGAACATCAAAATCTCAAGACCAACTTCCTTATCCATTGGGCTATGGAGTCATATTAAATTTTGTAATTCTTCTTCTTTCATGGAGTTATCTTCAAAATTCGATATAAATATTGCCTTATTATGCAAAACGGAACTAAAGAAACAAAATATTTACATACATGATCTACCTAACCTAACTTACTTGAAAGAAAGGGGCACCTTAGGTGTAGGAAGATTTCCAATGGAGCCACTCAAGCATTGATCTGATTTGTGGAATGAACTCCAAAATTTTGAGATATGTTGGGACTTGTACCAATGAGTCAAGGGCACTCTCAATATGTACAGGAGAAAAAGTACACCAAGTATGGTGAAGATTTAATTGCGTTGTTTGGCCAACAATGCTATGGAACCATAATTCAATAAAACAAATTCTTGGTTGCTGAAGAATACTATTGTCTTTGATTGGTTGAGGAGTTTTCAACATAAGAATACATTCATCCTTTTCCTTATTTCCATCCACTTCCAAGGTTCTTGGTTCATAAAAAATCTCTTGAAAAGATTCTCTTTCTTGTAAAGGTGATCTTGCTCATCATTCTTCTCAAAAATCATTTCTTCCATCAATTCTTCTTGTGGAAAGTTATCTTGTGATGTTTCATCATCTATTACAAGGATGAAATCTTCTTTTGTATTTGGTGGAGGCTCCTCAATTTCATTCTCAAATTTTCTGCTTGAAATATCTTCATGTGGAGTATATAGGAGGCTAAAGTTTTCTTCTTATAATTTGGAATTTTCAACATGACTTTACTTAGAAATTTTATCCACTCTTTGATTATATTATTCTTCAAAAATGGTCACTTTGTTATATTGCTTCCATATGGGAGAGGGTGGGTGGGAAACAAAATTTAAAGCATCAACAAAAACATATGAATGCACTTTTGGAATGAAATTTTCTGCAAATGAATCTTCTAACACATCCCAACTAGTAATGGAGTTAGGAATTAATGAACTATACCATTCAAGATAATTCCCTCATAGATTTTGTAAGAATAATCTACATGTAACATTGTCTTCAGTGAGGTTGAAATCATAACATATACCTTTAAAATTAATAAAGTGTTTCTTTGCATCTTCTGAAGCATCCCCAAAGAATGAAGAAAACATTTCAATAGAAATATCGATGGGGTAGTTTGTAGGCTTTGGGGATGTGTTGGTGTGTTGGGGAGTGAGGTGAGTAAGGGATTGAGGGATGACTGGTTTCCACCCATCCACGAGCTATATTACTTTAAAAAATGTTTAAATATGGTGAGGGTAAGGATATGAGAGGGGGAAAGGGTAATTTGTAGGTGGTGGAGGGATACGGGTGATGTAGGGTGATGTAAGGGGGAAGTTAAAGTGTAGGCAGCAGAATTATGAGCATGGAGGGTTCGTGGGGATGGGAAGGTGAGGTGATTTAAGGAACGAGGGATGGCAGGTTCACAGTGATGGGAAGATGAGGTGAGTAAATGAACGAGGGATGGCAGGTGTCCGTGAACCCGACGAGGATTGTGAGTAGTTAGGGGGAAAGAGGAGAAATGTAGATGGCATAAGTGAGGGAGGATAAATTAAGATAGTGGGAGAAGGGGTGAGGAAGGTGAGGGGGAAGGGTGAAGGAGTGTGGTGGGTGTCCTCCCCCGCCATATATTGAAATATGGCTAAGTATGGGAGGATAAGGGATAAGGGGGTGGAGATGTAAGGAGAAGGGTAGGAGTGGAGTCGGGTGAAAAAGAGAAAAATGGTTAAGTGTTGACATGGATGGAGATGAAAGGTGAGAGAAATAAGTGATGAGAATACTTAGCCAAAAATAGAAAAAATGAGAGAAGAACACGATACTTAGAAGTATTCTTCAAAATCGGACCTCTAGAGCATATCTTGAATAACTTAGGCATACGGAAACGAATTTATGATCCGAAAATGCATGACAAAGTTGAGACCGAGGATTGAAAAATGAACTTATAGATTACCAAATTTTGGTCATCTATGGCTTGAAATATGGCTAATTATATCTTCAAAAATTTGTAATTCTTCTCTTTCATGGAGTTATCTTCAAACTTCGATATAAAGACTACCTTACTATGCAAAACTGAACTAAATAAACAAAATATGTGCATACATGATCTACCTAACCTAACTTACTTGAAAGAAAGTGGCACCTTAGGTGTAGGAAGACTTTCAATGGAGTCATTCAAGCATTCATTTAATTTGTGGAATGAACTCCAAAATTATGAGATATGTTGGGATTTGTACCAATGAGTCAGAGGAATTCTCAATATGTACTGGAGAAAAATTATACCAAGTGTAGTGAAGAGTTAATTGCTTTGTTTGACCAGCAATTCTCTGGAACCATAATTCAATAAAATCAATTCTTGGCTACTCAAGAATATTATTTTCTTTGATTGGCTAAGGAGTTTTCAACATAAGAATACATTCATACCTTTCCTTATTTCCAACCACTTCCAAGGTTATTGGTTCATCAAAAATCTATTGAAAAGACTCTTCTTTATTGTAAAGGTGAGCTTGCTCATCATTCTTCTCAAAATTCATTTCTTCCATCAATTATTCTTGTTGCAAGTTATCTTGTGATGTTCCATCATCTATTACAAGGATGAAATATTCTTGTGTATTTGGTGGAGGCTCCTCAATTTCATTCTCAAATTTGTTGTTTGAAATATCTTCATATGGAGTATATAGGAGGCTGAAGTTTTCTTCTTGTAATTTGGAATTTTCAACATGAATTGACTTAGAAATTTCATCCACTCTTTTATTAGATTCTTCTTCAAAATTGGTCACTTTGTTATGTTGCTTCCATATGGGAGAGGGTGGTTGGGTAGCAACATTTAAAGCATAAAAAAAAACATATGAATGCACTTTTGGGATGAACCTTTCTGCAAATGAATCTTCTAACACATCCCAACTAGTAATGGAGTTAGGCATTAATGAACTATACCATTCAAGATCATTCCCTTGTAGAGTTTGTAAGAATAATCTACATGTAACATTGCCTTCAGTGAGGTTGAAATCATAACATGCACCTTTAAAATTAATCAATTTTTTCATTGCATCTTCTGAAGCATCCCCAAAGAATGTAAAAAACATTTCAATAGAAATATCGGGCAATTGGAAATCTACTTCTAGTAGATTCAAAGGGGTTTTATGAAATTGCTTCCTTCTTTGGGTATTTCTCCCTTTTGATGAGTCTTGTAAATCCATTTATGGGATTGATGAAGAATATAAAGGATCATCATGACATGAATGAAATCCTTCACTTTGCGTTTTTCCAATGGAGTTTTCACGGAGTTCATTCTCCCAAATATTTGGTGTTTCTCGATTCTTTTTGAAATTATAAAAAAGGTGAGACATGCTTAAAATAAGAAACAATTTTCTTGAATCTTCTTTTCGAAAATTTGAGCCATGGAGATTTTTGGTTCTTCAGTTTGATCTGAGGCAAGCCTCAAATATCTTGAAAATAAATTGGTCCCTAGTATGGTCGCAAAAAATGTTGATGCTCAGATCTGTCAATACCGAAACAACAACCTCATGAGGACATTAGTCCCCCTTCATTTTTAGAGAGGTGATTCTCTTATTTGGATAAATATATATCTTTGAATATATTGGATTAGGGAGAGTGCTAGGCAGCAAACCCCAAATATTTATTTCTTGGATTTATATGAAAATGGTTCCTCAATAACCCAATATGATCTTTATGTGCAATAAGAAGTTCTTTACAAATAAAAGATTGAACAGGAACTTCAATATCATAAAATATAAATACTCAACACCACATATATAATCCTCTATATATACATTCATATCTCCTCACAAGAGAAAAGAGAGAATATTTATGATCATATCAAAGAAATTTAAAAGAGTATTGCAGTTAAAATGGAATGGGATTTGATAGGTCAACCTCAAATATCTCATACTTAAAACTCAAAGTTACAAGATACAATCAAGTTCAAGTGGAGTCTTTCTCATAAAATATATCTAAAAATATACAAAATCCATTTGACACTCACATATATGGCTGCAAATTATCCATGATCATATATGAAAAGTATTGGAATATTACAAGAAAAACACTTGAGAACTCAGCCCCATGATTGTTTCAAGAATACAAACACAAAGCTTTCAGAAAACAATGTAGAATAAGAAAAGAATCGAGAAGAATGAAAATATTTGTTTGCTTATAAAAATCATGATTACATAATGATGGCTGGTATGTCTCTCTCTTTATCCTTTGAATTCCCTCTCAACAATAAATTCTGGAATTCATGAAGTCTCTCTTTTCACCTTTTTAAAGAAATGTTCTTCTAACTACTTGAGTAGTTATGGTTTTTCCTTTTTCTCTTTAAATTCTTTTTTATTTTTTACAATATCACTTTGATAATCATAAAATTGGAATTTCATTAATGACTTGAAGTCATTGATGTGTGTGCTTTAAAGTGGGCCCCAAAAAGCCTTAAATAATTGTTTTTTAAATAAACTTGTATTTCGAATAATTTTAATTTGTTGCCTCCTTTAAGAAATGACTATGTTTTAATTTTATGGAAAGGATGTAGATATTTTAGGCCCTTTAAACCACATCTTATGCGATCTTCATTATCTTATCTTTCCAATGAAATAAAATTTTCCCAAATCCGTTGCCTGGATCTCAAGATATGAGCTCATGAAGTTGAGTTGTCACGCAGACCCATTAAAAATGTAGTTGAATGATATTTTAATTTCTATGAAAAATTTAGCAACATTAAACATTTGAAACATGTAACATCATCTTCTACATTGAAATACCTTTCCAATGGTATTCATTTTGTGTGATTCTGACACCCAGACCTGAAGTTATGGCCTTCAGATGATTAACGTTCAGCCATTGTTGATCAAAATTCATGGGAAAATATGGGCCCTTGGATTAATTTCGTGCTTTCTTCATGAAAATTCGATTTTTTCTTCATAGAGGTTATCCCACATGTATGGTAGATTACAAATATTCATCATATATAATACTAACTGTTTCATATTGTTATCTCTAAGTAAATTTTCTAGGCTGAAGGGACAACTTACAAAGGTAACCACAAAACCACTTCAAAACTAAAAACTAGCCCTTTCAGTTCAGAGAGGGATCTCTCTTGTCACTCGGTCTCTAGACCCATTACCATCCAATTTTAAACATATGAAAGGTTGCAGATGAAGAGATAGAAAACTAGAAAAACATACATGAAAGGAAGCACATACTTCAGGTCATCACCACATGAATCTTTGGTATGAAAAAACTCTAGACATCTCCACTTGTATTCATTCATATTCAGAGATTATTACAATGATTAGTACAATTCATCCCTTTGTACTTCTGCCAACCACGAATACATCAAAATCTACAATATTTATACAACAAATTGATTCCATTCGGTTTGAACCGATTACACTAAAAATTGAAAATTTCAGTTCACAAAGTCTGGGATTTGCAAATATTTCTGCAGTTGGGTCCTTTATCTTCATCCTTTGACTTTGATTGTTTCTTCATTTGATTTGTTGTGTTTTTGTAGATAGCTAGAAATCATTTACTCGATCCTGGGAAATTATATTTGTTCTTTCCTAATCTGACTATTTCCTTCCATTGCAATTCAGAAGGAATCTCATATTCTGTCATTTCCTTCATTAAAATTTTCAAGTCAATACAAGTGGCATAAGACATGATAGGTAGACCAAGTTTGACTGTCTTAAACTGATTTAAAATTTCAAAATTTGTACTTAGTTTATCAAGTAAAGTAGCCCCTTTCAAACCCTCCTCTAGGGTTTCAAACTTGGAGTGGTCCATCCTTGATTGAGTCAAGAGTGAATTATATTCTTCTTGATCCTGCAACTTACCTTTACCATACCATAATGATGGAAGGCCCTTTATGAACAATTCTTCAAACAAGTTCTGAAATTTTGCACACTTTGTTCCATCCATATTGCTTTATTTAGAACTATTTTTAAAATATCATGTTTTGTAATAATCCTTCTAGCCCATATGTTCAATGCAATCATGTCTTTTACCCCAATGGTCTGAAGATATGTAGGAGGAACTGAGTTGAGAATATTAATGGCATTTTGTGCCCATTCAGATGGACTTTTGGATAAAGTCTCAATAACAACAGTGCATCTATGCTTGGTTGTGATTTCTATATTATCTTTATCACTTACAAAATTCAAATATGATCTAAATTGAGTAGCCTCAGCAGCTATAGAATCCCATATGATATGTTTATATCCTTGCAACATACTCTTACCTCTCAATCTTGAATTTAATTTATTAATATTCTGTTGCAAGACTACCTTTTCCTTTTGAACTTGGGATATCTTTTTATCTTGTGTGCACACTTATTGCTCCAATTTCTCCATGTTTTCCTTTAACCCTTTGATCTCTCCTTCTTTCAAACTAACTTGTGACATGGCATAAACAATTATTTAGTGGTTGATCCAGTTCCTGTAGCATGGGATAATACCATAGCTCTAGTCACCAACACTACCTTTTCTTGAGATTGTTCCATCTTTTCCTTTTCCAGTTGCAAAAACATAGCCTTATAATCCAGTGCTTCCTTCCGAAATGTTTCTTTTTCCTGCTCTAAAGCTACCAACTATCTTGTTTGTGGGTGTTCTGTAGCAGGCATCTTCAACTTTTTCTTCAAACTGTGAATTTTTTTTATCTTTTTCATCCAATAAAGACTTCACACTTTGAGGGCCTCATGCCTTTTAATATAATTTTTCCAAGCTTTGTTTGTTGTTTTTTCCTTTCTTAGTTGTCCTTCTAATTTTGCATCTAAAGATGTCATCTTTCAAATTTTCAATTTAAACTCAAATAATCAGAATACAAACAAATCATTGGTCTTCTTGCGGAATTTCACTTTGTCAGGGGCACTTATATTGTCATATTTGATTTTAATCTCTGACACTTTATCCTCCTCTGCAACAACAATATTAAAAGTTTTATTTTCAGTATCTCTCACAATGAACAATGAAGCTTTATGTTGACAAACGTTTTCCCCTTTAGGAAACAAATATCTCATTTCACCCAAAGCCACATTTCTTTTTTCAGCATATTGTTTAGCTAGTTCTTCTCTGGAATGATAGGTTGTATCAGGTGCTTTATCAAAATAATATTTTTGACTATGAAAGGCTCTTGAGATTCCTTCGCTTTCAAGCTGACTTCTTTCCTCAATTTCTACAACACTGGTACCACTTTCCGTGCAGTGTTTAAACTCACTTGATCTCTAAGTTCTTCATCTTCCAAATCTACAATATGCTTTGGCTGAACAATTTTCATCTTCTTTTTAGTATTTTGTTCAACATCAATATCCATAGTCTCGGAAATGATTCTTTTTCTATACACATTGGCTTTGGGAATTTTAATCACCAACTTTTGAGGAGCTTGTTGTGTTTGTACTTTCCGAAATGGTGCTTCCACATCAAGACACACTTCCAGATTAGCTATTTTATCCAAGCCTTCCACATTTTCATGTTCTTAAAATGCATTTTTATTCATTTTTCTTCTCTTGGATATGATCTCATGTGGATCATAATTTCTTCCTTGAATGTATGAACAACCAAAATATTTGATTTTTTCCTTAGACTATGATAAACATGGTCTGGACTTAACAACAAAAGGACCAATAACAAAGGGGAATTTAATGTTAGAGGCTCTGTGCAATTTGATGAAGTTATCTTTCTCAGAGATCATTCTCTACCTGATGAACTCAAGAAAAAAAATGTTGGGAGTTAGGAAAACAAGTAACAAGTAAGGAGACTCATGAAAACCATATACCCAGATCACTATTGAATGCATAAAAAGAACCCAGTCTCCTGCTCTATTTTCTGGATTTGGTTGCAAGTGAATCTTCATATCCTCCAAAACTTTGGGTAAACTTGTATTAAAAATCATAGAATAAATTTGTGACATAACCTTGTTGATGAATATGAGCAAAGTGATTATTTTACATTCGGTAGTTACAAAGGTTTCTTTGGGGATTTATCCATGGTTGCTTGCTAAGAAAATCTTTAACAGTATGTATAGTATCTAAAATGTCTCAAAGAGTGGAAATTCACTAGCTTCTTGTGAATGGTGTCAGCTAGGAATTTATCAAATTTAATTTGGATTGACTGACCAGACTCTGACTTGAAAAAAATCAAAAGAAAACCCAGCATGACTTCAACAACATATTTATCACTATATAGAACAAGGAACTAACTCAACAAGGAACAGACCCACTGAACTTCGATGACCATCATGTTGATACTCATTGGTAAGGACACACTCTTTGAAATTTGTTCAGGTTTAATTATTTGTTGTATAAATCGAATTTTGAGATCTGGATGACATTCTCTGTAAACCCTAATCACTTTTTCTTCATTGAATGACTTAGAATTAAAGGAAAATGCTTCTGGTATATTGAGTGACTTTCAAATTGACAAATTATCTATTCTACATAGGCCTTTAGACCCTTGTTTATTGATAATTACCCTTTCTGAATGGGAATATTGCTCAGTGCACCAACCTACTAATTCAGGAAATGGGAAAGAAACCTCAACATCATATGGGACAATGGAGGTTTGGAGTGCTTCTAAAAATGGAATACTCTTTCCATTTATATCATCCAAGTTGCTTCGAGACATAGAAATGGGGGAAATAATGATATGATGATCAAATACATCTTCATCTCTTTAAATTAGGGCTTCCTCATTACTTTCAGGGCCTTTCTCTGCTACTGACAATACTATGGGATCCATGGTGATGGGATAAATACCTAGAAATGAGTTGTAATGGTGCAAATTTGGGATGCAATAGAAAATGGCGGTTGTGATAGTGTTTGAATAGTTCCTAATTTTGAAAATAATAAAAAATAAAAATTTCAAATCGACATTTTATACTTTTCACTTTGCGGATATGTGGATTGGTGGTTTTGGAACAACCCACTTGTCATTCCGCAATTAGTCAAATGCTGACATGTACTCCTTGATAGAAACCACGATTTGGACTGTGGGGTCGCCCTTTAGAATTATCCCCCATGCAACTTCAAACTCTGCAATGCTTCCTGGTCATTGATATTGATGGATCGTGATCAAGGTTATTTTGGTCCCGATCTAATTTACATTTTTTTCCAAATTTGACTTCTTTCTAACATTTTAAACCTTCCTGCCAATTTGCCATTCCTCCAAAACATTTAGCGCCTTCGCTAATTTTAGAATCCTAACCCCTGGACATAAAAGAAAATTATTGGTGACTAACATGGGCTCCAACTGGGGATGGAATCCTCCCTACGAGGCACCAAAGAAATATAGATCCAGTAGCCTTATTCATTGGGATATTTTTTAAACTTCCTGGTTTTTTTCTAAAAAATAGAAACATGCATTCTTTGTCTATTTCAATTCACACTAGTAATTTGCAACAAAAGCTTAGGGACTTCTCTTCGGGCTTCAAACTTTGTTGAGATGAAAAAACTTAAACTTATCTCTCTTGGAAAATAAAAATGGTTATTTACAATGAAATGGAAAGACCAAAATACTTTTAAGAAAGGTAGTGTTTGAGAAACCTGCCATTTACAGGTCCTCCACGAATGAGATTTCCATTGAGCTCCTACAGTAAATAAGCATTGATCCCATGATAAGAAACAATTATGAATGGTCCCAGCCAAAGGTGGTCAAACTTTCCAAGATTCCCCTTATCTTCATTTATTGCGTCCCATTTCAACACCAAATCATCTACCTTGAAATCATCATCCTTTGTATGTATGTCAAAGACCTTTTTCATTTTATCCTGATGTAGTTGTGAGTTGTTGAACACTTGTTCTCTCATTTTTTGCACGTGAATTACTTGATTTGTCCTCATTTGAGCATCATTTGGTTCAACTTCATGTTCTTGCAAAAACTTCATCACTAGAATCCCTAATGAAGTAGGGAAAACCGCATATGTTCCATACACAATCTGAAAAGGGGATGTAGCAATAGACCTCTTGGTGGTGATCCTATCATCCCATAATGCNTTTGGTTCAACTTCATGTTCTTGCAAAAACTTCATCACTAGAATCCCTAATGAAGTAGGGAAAACCGCATATGTTCCATACACAATCTGAAAAGGGGATGTAGCAATAGACCTCTTGGTGGTGATCCTATCATCCCATAATGCATAAATTAGTTTCTTGTGCAAATCCTTCTTGTTTTCCTATAAAAGCTTCTTAATAATTATTGTCAATCTCTTGTTGGATGACTTAGTTAAGTCATTACCCTATGGGTAATAAGTTGTGGAATGACCAAGGATTATGTTATAATCAGTGCAATTTTTTTCCATTCTCTTGGACTTGAACGATGTTTCATTATCGGTTATGATTTTGAATGGACAACCAAACCTAGATAGAATGTTACTTTCCATAAATTGAATAATAACAACATCAGTAGCTTGCCTCATTGTAACTTCTTCAATCCATTTGGTGAAGTAGTCTGTAGTTGTCAATATCCACCTATGTTGAGCTGAAGATGGTGGATGAATCTCTCCTATAAATTCAAGGCAACATTGCCTAAACAATGCTTCAACAAAAATAGGTTTTAATAGCAAGGGCTGCAGTTTTCTTTTTCCATCAAAAATATGACACTCATGACAACTGGACACCTCCTTGTATACATCAGACAAAATGTTGGGCCAATAGAACCCTACTCTCAGTATCTTGTGCACAGTGGTTTTCTAGTAATGGTGCCCTCCACAGTCACCTTTATGAAATTCTTTGACAGCTTATTTTACTTCACCTTCCAATAAACAACTTAGCAAAATCCCACTTGGATCTTTCCAATACAAATAATTACCTAGAATACAAAATTTGGTTGCTTTTAACTTCATAAATCTAGCCTTTGTCTTGCACAGTTAAGGAGGAGCTTGTAAATTCCTTAACACATAGATAATTTCAACATACCATGGATATTCAAGGAATTTATGGGATACATGTGGGACTGTCTCTTCCTTTGAATTTTCTGAAAGATCAACAATAAAATTTATTCCCAAGACATCATAATTTGACTGTGTCTTCAGTTTAGCAATCCCTTGAGATTTGATCAGCTTTGTAGGCTTTATCTCAAGGTCATACTCTAACAAGACAACTATCCATTTTTGTCTTCTTCCTTCAGGATTAGACTGAGTTGAAATGTCTTTCACAGAATTGTTGGGTACATAAGCAACAACATGAGAATGTAAGATCTACATTCTAAATTCTTTAAGGGATTTTACCAGTGCATATACTTGCTTGTCCATGATGGCATACTTCAATGGAGAGTCTCTCAGAGTTTTGTTGTAATAATCTATAGGCCTTTCAAAATTTTGCTCATCTCTTTGCAACAAGACACCAACAATAGTGTGTTATGATGCAAAAGAGAAAAGGATGAAATCCTTTGCATAATATAGATTGGCCAATATTGATGCCTTGATCAATGCCAGTTTTATATCCTCAAAATATCTCTTGGATTTTGGAATCCACTTTATTTCACTGCCTTTTTTGAGCATGTTGGTAATGTACTTTATGATCTCATCCAGATTGGGGATAAACCTCCTCAGAAAGTTTACTCTTCCAAGGAAGGACTGTACCTCTTTTTTTCTCCTAGGTGTGTCAATATTCAAAATTCCGGCACTCTGTTGGGATCTATCTTTATTCCTTCTTTCGAAATGATATGACCAAGTAGTTTCCCCTCTTGCATTCCAAAGATAGATTTCTTGGGATTCAATGAAATGCCAAATTTCCTACATTTATGAAAAACCCTTCTCAAATGTTTTAAATGTTCATCATGAGAATCTAAAAACACAGTAATATCATCTAAATAAATGACAATGAACTTATCTTTCTCATCAACAAAATCTATGTCTATAGCCCTTTGGAAATTTGCACCTACATTCATGAGCCCAAAAGGCATCTTGTCATACATGAATGTACCCCATGGTCTTGTGAATGTTTTCTTCTCTTGCTCATCAGGATGTACCATGATTTGGTTGTATCCAAAAAATACATCAAGCATTGACATTTTCTGTGATCCAACCACTTTCCGTAGAATATAATCCATCTTGGGAAGAGGATAGTTGTCTTTGAGGGAAACCCTGTTTAGATTTCGAAAGTCTACACACAACCTGATTTCACCACTTTATTTTCTGACAGGAACTAAATTATCCAACCATTTAGAGAATCTTAAAGACACTATAATCTTAGCATCGAACAAATTTCTCACCTCTTTCTCAATTAGTGGAAGCAACAAAGGATTAATCCTTCTCAATTTCTATTTGAAAGGTTTGTGATCATATTTTATTGGAATTACATGCTAAATCACCTTAGTGTCATAAATCATAAACCTTCAAATCCTCATAACTCCAGGAAAAAACATCTGGGAAATCCTTCATTAAGTTGATATATCTTTGTTTGATTTTTGGACTGAGTGTCTTGGACAATTTGATGATTTGGGTATCTTCCTCAGTCCCAATGTTACAATCCTCTATGTCTTCATCATTTGTAGTGACCTTAGGATTTCTTGCCACATCGTTATTATCAAAAACAAATTCCAATGGGACCAAACCCTTGGGAATGATATTATTTTTAAGATGAACAATATCTCTACCAATAAAATGATTTTGGAAACAATCATCATTTGAGAACATGAATGCATCTTCTTCGTGATCACAACAATTTTCATCATCAATATCTGAGTTGACAAATTCATCAGTCATTTGGAGAAATCTTACCACCTTCTTGTCATCCTCAAAAATCTGCCAATACTTGATGTTGTCAGGTATTGATGTCTTGTGCTTGACTTCAATTTCATATTTTTTGTTAGGAAATATAGGAATTTTGAAAATAGAGGCTAAAGTGACTAATGCATCAACAATTATATTTTTTCCTCTTGGAATCATTGAGAGGTTATATTCTGTAAAAATTTCAAGTAAGTCAAGAAATATATTTATATATGCCATTAACCTAGGATTATTTAAC
This sequence comes from Picea sitchensis, assembly GCA_010110895.2. NCBI lineage: Eukaryota > Viridiplantae > Streptophyta > Pinopsida > Pinales > Pinaceae > Picea > Picea sitchensis. The sequence continues at coordinate 5,679 of SNQJ01S0176929.1, read as the reverse complement.
TAATAGATTCCGTTAACTTGATTTATGACAAGATTAGAATACCCATGTACAACTATTCTTTTTGCACACAATTATTTCAAAGTGTTCAAACCCAAAATCGATGCCTCATATTCAACCATGTTATTTGTGCAGTCAAAAGTAAATTTGTAAGAGAAAAGTTTTGAACTTGTTATGGGAGGAATTATCCAAATGCTTGCTCCAGCTACCTCTTTGCTAGAAGCTCCATCAAAATTCATATTCCACACCTCATCATTTTCTCTATTTTGTTGGTCTAAAATTTTCCCTGCTTGATGATCAGCCTCACCTTCCACAGGAAATTCAATAGTCTTTGGCTCTTCGTCTTCAAAGCACAGGTCATTCTAGAAAATTGAAGAACCAACCTCAGTGTCAACATAATAAATAGAATGATTATTTGGTTTTCTTTTTCTACTCACCATGTATTTCAATAGTACTTCTCTCTACAGTCTCCTTTCTTGGCCAAACATTGGTATAGTTTCATAAGACATATCCATCTACAAATTACCTTTCAACTTTGCATCCCATGATCTTGACAAAAACATGCCAAAATTTGGAGGGATGTCAGAAACAACTACATCCATGATCAGATTCTTGGATGGAATTTGAGATAGAGACACAACCAGATCTTTGATTAAACCCAAAAATTTTACCTTCCTTGAATCAAAAGAGAAAATATCTTTGTAAGGTATAGTGATGCCCAAACCTAGTTAATCCATGATTACTTTTGGCAACAAATTATGAGATGCTCCTGAATCTAGCATTGCATTGTGTAAGATCATAATCTTTTGTCTCTCTATCTAATCTGTGGGACTAGTTATTTTCTAAAATTTGGATTTCTATGTTGAAAATCAGGTTGATCTCTAATGGAAAGTTTATTATCTAAGGATAGATTTTCCACCAACCTTTCCATAGTTTTCACCATTAAATAAAAGTTTTCATATGATGTTTGGGAAGTTTAGAGTTGAGATTCTCCTTGAACCTTTTTCATATCATTATCAGGATTATGCTTAATCTTTCCTGATGCCATCATATTCACTTCTACTTCAATTGCATCATTCATCATGTCATCTAGAGTGGTATATCTCCTTTCCCTCAGCAACAAAGCAAAATCAATGTCAAAAGAGTCAACATAACAAAGTTGGGTAGCTCCGGTAGGGGGTTTAACTTCAGTTGGGATTGAATTATAGACCCTCATGGAATTGGTTGAAAATTCATGTTCTATCTCACTGGGTGATCTCTTTATGTTATTATACTGAGTCAACAGTTGAAGAGGATTTTTCTTGTCACACCATCTTGCAAGGAAAATGGTTTCAAATGTTATAAATTCAAGGATTCTTTTTGCTGGAAGAGATTTAAACCATTTCCTGACTTCACCTAAGATACTTTGTGCAAACAACCTCACTTTTACATCCTCATCATCTACCTCCTCCAATTCAGCAAAATCATTAAACCAATCTAAGTGTTTCTGAGCTGAAACATTCTCTTGTGCATCATATGACTTAATTATTTGATTATAATTTTGTTGTAAATCATGCAATTGAGTAGGAAAAACAAGGGGAGAAAATCTTGCTTCCATGGCTCTAGGAGGATTTTGGATTGGCTGAACAATCTAACTAGGAATGGAAATAGTTTGAATGGGGACAGTAGAAATCAAAGATTGGAATTTCTTCTCATAAAACATAACTTATTTCAAGTTAGACTCTAATTTAGATCTAAACAAAGTTTGTCCAAATTTTGTGTCAAAATCAAGGTCATCAATGCTTTTCACTCCGTCTTTAGGTAATGATAGAATTATGTCCAGAAAAGTACTTGAGTCAACTACCATTTCTTTTCTTTTACGTAAAAGTTTCTCAGGATCAAACGCAGATGCTTTAGGTTCTGGATCTGGTTTTCTCCTAGTGTAAATATTTTTTGGAGCCAGGATTTCTCAATAAGGTTACCTTTTTCCTACCGATCTTATAAAATCAATTCGTCAAGGTAAATGTTTTTCAGCCAAAAAAATGTTTGATTCGTTTTTACCCTCAAGAATCAAATATGAAATTTTAAGTTGTTCTATCCCAAGGATGCTTTAACCTTCGTTCCCCAGAAATGGTGCCAAAATGTTAACACTAAGTAAATTATCTAGGATGAAGGCACAACTTACAAAGGTAACCACAAAACCACTTCATAACTGAAAACCGTCCCTTTCAATTCAGTGAGGGATCTTTCTTGTGACTTGGTCTCTTGGAAGATGGATCTTCTTTAAAGGTTTAATGGCTAGGTTTTGATTTGATGAAATATTTATGGGGTTTGATGGCAAGAAGGAAAGGAACCTATTGGGAAATGGAGTCAAATCTGAAAACAATTGAAATAGTGTTTGGTAGGTAGATTTTTCAAGGAAGAAAAGGCAAGGTGTTGGACTTACTTCACACACACATAGGATTTCTTTTTCCTAAGGTTTTTCCTTGTTTATTAGTAATAATTAGTCATTATCCAGTCTCCTACATTTTAGATGAGAATATTCCACCTGGAGAATATTCTCTTTCAGTTGACACTTCAGTTTGACTAGTTGAGTTGAGTTTAGATGATGCATTGGTTTTTTCACCATAAAACATTGGGATCATCACCAGCTAATGTGCAATTTCCTTGGGATCATCACTATACTAGCGCATTACCCTTGATTTCCTAAGTTAACTCCTCACTACTCTTTGTTCAGTCAGTTAACTGAAGACTAGTTTACTAGTTAACTCAACTAGGTGGCAGTTCACTCCTGTAACTGCCTGAGAGACTAGACTAGGTGGAAGTTCACTCCCGTAATTGTTGGTGTATGTTCAGATCACTCTAGACCACCACTATGTCATATTATTTACTCATGTATCCTATATCTATTGTAAATTATTCACTCTTTGAGTGTGGAATACGGTTAATGAGAATTCTTTCATTCTTTCTCTCCTTCTTCTTCTTTGTCAAATTCTCTCTGCAAATGTGTGTATTATTGTTTAGATAGATCTATTCTATGCAGGTTCAACACATTTACACAAGGTAGGTGATGAACTTTCAGTCTTTTAATTTTCTGTGATAATATGGAAGAAAGAGGAAAAAATATAACATCAATCAGATCACCATAAGAGATGAATTTTGATGAGTTAATAAAGAAAACATAATTCAAAATTGCTTATATCTAAAGCACCATTTAGATGAATTTAAGACCCATTAGCATCCAATTTTAAACATATGAAAGGTTGCAGATGAAGAGATATCAAACTATAAAAACATGCATGAAAGGAAGCACATACTTCGGGTCATCACCACATGAATCTTTGGTATGAAAAAAATTTAGACATCTCTTCTTGTATTCATTCATATTCAGAAATTATTACAATGATAAATACAATTTTTCCCTTTGTACTTCTTCCAACCACGAATACATCAAAAGCTACAATATTTATACAACAATTTGATTCCATTCGGTTTGAACTGATTACACTAAAAATAGAAAATTCCAGTTCACAAAATCTAGGATTTGCAAATATTTCTGCAGTTTGGTCCTTTATCTTCATCCTTTGACTTCAATTGTGTTTTCATTTGATTTTTTGTCTTTTTGTTGATGGCTGGAAATCATTTACTTGATCCTAGGAAATTATATTTGGTCTTTCCCAATCTGAATATTTCCTTCCATTGTGTAAGTTTTAAACCTGTGAAGTAAAGCAATGCATATAGATTCTTAAGCAAAACGGAATTTAATCAATGGCTCATACACAGATTACACAGAAATTTTATACCAAAAACCCTCAACTGGGAAAACCTTTCTTATATTCATTATTGAATTTCACCATTCACCATACAATATATACATTTTTTTAGGTATTCTGTAGACGCAGTTGTCGAACCTGACGCGCCCACACACACACATGCAAAGAATATAACACATACCCAACACATTGAAATTTGGAAGGAATCGCATATTCTTTCATTTCCTTCATTAAAATTTCCAAGTCAATACAAGTGGCATAAGACATGACAGGTAGACCAAGTTTGACTGTCTTAAACTAATTTAAAATTTCAAAATATGTACTTAGTTTATCAACTAAAGTAGCCCCTTTCAAACCCTCCTCCGGGGTTTCAAATTTGGAGTGGTCAATCCTTGATTGAGTCAAGAGTGCATTATATTCTTGATGATTAGTGCAGTCTTGTATTTTACCCCAATGGTATGAAGATCTATAGGAGGAACTGAGTTGAGAAGATTAATGGAATTTTGTTCCCATTCAAACGGATTTTTGGATAAAGTATCATTAACAACAATGCATCTATGCTTGGCTGTGATTGCTATATTATCTTTATCACTTACAAAATTCAAATATAATCTAAATTTTTCAGCCTCAGTAGCTATAGAGTCCCATATTATATGTTTAGCTCCTTGCAATAGACTTTTACCTCTCAATATTAAATTCAATATATTAATCTTCTCCTGCAAGAGAATCTTTTCCTTTTGAACTTGGGATAACTTTCCATCCTTTTTGCGCACTTCTTTCTCCAATTTTTCCATGTTTTCCTTTAACCCTTTGATATCTCATTCTTTCAGACTGAGTTGTGACATGGAATGAACAATGTCTTCAGTGGTTGATCCAGTTCCTGCAGTAGGGGATAATACCATGGCTCTAGTCACCAACTCTACCTTTTCTTGAGACCATTCCATCTTTTCCTTTTCCAACTTCAAAAACTTAGCCTTATAATCCAGTGCTTCCTTCCAAAATGTTTATTTTTCCTGCTCTAAAGCTACCAATTCTGTTGTTTGTGGGTGTTCTGTAGAAGGCATATTCAATTTTTTATTCAAAATGTGAATTATTTTATCTTTTTCTTCCAATAAAGACTTCATACCTTCAGGGCCTTCAGACTCAACACTTTTAATTTGAGTTTTCCAAGCTTTGTTGGCTACTTTTTCCTATCTTAGTTGTCCTTCTAATTTTGCAGCTAAGGATGTCATCTTTGAATTTTTAAATTTAAACTCAAATAATCATAATGCAACAAATCATTGGTCAGCTTGTGGAATTTCACTTTGTCAGGGGCACTTATATTTTCATATTTGATTTTAATCTCTGATGCATTATCCTCCTCTACAACTGCAATATTAAAAGTTTTATTTTTAGTATCTCTCACAACGAACAAGGAAGCTTTATGTTGAGAAACTTTTTCCACTTCAAGAAACAAGTCTCTCATTTAACCCAAAACCACATTTCTTTTTCCATTATATTTTTTATCTAGTTCTTCTCTAGACTAATGGGTTGTATCAGGTGGTTATCAAAATAATATTTTTGACTGTGAAAGGCTCTTGAGCTTCCTTCGCTTTCAAGCTGAATTCTTTCTTCAATTTCTATAATACTGGTACCACTTTCCGTAGTGTTCAAATTCACTTGATCTCTAGGTTCTTCATCTTCCAAATCTACAATCTACTTTGGCTGAACAATTTTCATCTTATTTTTACCAGTTTGTTCAACATGAATATCCATAGTATCTAAAATGCTTATTTTGTTGTACACAGTGGCTTTGGGAATTTTAATCACCAACTTTTGAGGATCTTGTTGTGTTTTTACTTGCTGCAATGGTGCTTCCACATCAATACACACTTCCAGATTAGCTAGTTTATCCAATCCTTCCACATTTTCATGTTCATAAGGTGCATTT
>SNQJ01S0176928.1:0-19886 GCA_010110895.2 Picea sitchensis | reverse complement strand
CGATGGGCAAGACTGACTCCAGCCCGTAAACGAGTTGAAAAGGTGAGAAACTGGTTGCAGTCTTAACAGATGTTCGGTAAGCCCATAATGCCGAGTATAACATCAAATGCCAATTTGACTTGTCTGAGTTGATAGTTCATTGTAGAATGGTCTTAAGAGTTTTGTTTATAGCTTCCACCTGCCCATTTGCTTGGGGGTAGTAGGGTGATGAATGTTCTTTCCATAACCCAAGCTTTGATGTTAACTCGGTCATCATTTTGTTCTGAAAGTGACTGCCATGGTCAATGACAATCTCCCTTGGGACGTCGAACCTTGCTACTATCTAATTGAATAAAAAGAGAGCTGCAGTCTCTCCATCATCTTTAAACATTGGCATAACTTCAACCCACTTTGTGAAGTAGTCTACAGCTACGATGATATAGCGGTGCCCCCTTGTTGAAGGAGGGTTGCATGTAGTGTAATCAATCCCCAACTTGGTGAAGGGACCAACTATGATGATAGGAAACATGGGAGCGGGATGTAACCTCATATTCCAAGAGAAGATTTGGCACGGATGAAACTTCTTGACCGATTCGATACAATCTTTGATAAGTGTCGGCTAAAAGTAACCTGCTCGTAGAATCTTTTGGTTTGTTTCCAACCCAGAAAAATGACCGCCACAAGCTCCGGTATGGAAATCATTAAGCACGATAATTGCTTCCTCATGAATGAGACATCGGTGTAGGATGCAGTCTACACCTCTCCGATACAATGTATCATCAAGTATGAGATAATTCTTAGCCTGATGGCGTATGCGTCGACGCTCATCATGAGAAGCGGTGGTGGGGCACTTCAAAGTCTGGAGATAGATAAGTATATCTCCATACCAGGGATCCAAAGAGGTGATCAAAAACATATCTCCTCTAATAGGCGACTCTTCAAGCGCAAGATCACCTGACTCAACCGGAAGTTCTGAAATAAGTTCTACGAAGACTAGTTACTTTTTGAACTTCGCTGAAACGAAATCTAAGTCAAACTCTTGGAGGATGACTATCCATCTACTGATTTTTCTGCCTATTACCCGTCGTGTCAACATGTACTGAAATGGATTTATGGCAACAATGACGATGGTCCTGCGAAACATAACATAATGACGGAACCGTTGAACAGCATGGACTGCTGCCAACACAAGTTTTTCGATATGAGAATAATTTAGTTCCAGTCCTACGAGGCCTCGGCTCAGGTAATAAATGACATATTCGGCGAACAAATCATCTTCTTGAACTAAGACCATGCCAATGGTTGACTCTGCTGCAGCCAGATATAATAAGAAATCTTTTCTATAGTTAGGTGGCCAAAGCAGAGGGGCAGTTGTGAGTGCATGTTTCAATGCGGCGAAAGAGCATTGAGCGACATCGTCCCAACAAAAAGGAACGTCTTTTTTAAGTAAGCGCATAAAACCCTTGGTGATCTCGGTGTAGTTAGCGATAAAGTGTCTTAGAAAATTTTCCTTGCCCTGTAGACTCTGAAGTTGAAGGATTGTGCATGGGGGGGGGCAAATAAATTATTGCCTCAACCTTGAGAGGATAGACCATGATCCCTATTGTTGACACTATGAAACCTAACAATTTTCCTGATGTTACGCAGAAGCTGCACTTGTTTGGATTCAGGAGAATCTGAAAGTAGCAACAACGTTCGAAGATAAGTCGAAGGTGTGTGGGATGATCCATTCTCTTGCGAGATTGAGATGATAAATAATCTAAGTAAGCCTCGACAATATGCTTGAGGTCATGGAAAGCAAAAGACATGGCCCGCTGAAAGGTGGCTCCGACATTTTTTAGACCAAAAGGCATCTTACGATATGTGAATGTACCCCATGGACAGATGAATGCCATTTTGTGTTGGTCTTCAGGTTTGATTTGGATTTGATTATAACTTGAAAACCGTCCATGAAAGAAAAGGCTTTGCAACCCACACATTCATCAATGATCTGGTCGATGAAAGGTGTGGGAAAATTATCTTTGGGACAAGCCTTGTTCAAATCACGGAAGTCGGTACATACATGAATCATGCCTTGTTTTTTATTGACCAGCACAGGATTTGACACCCATTGGGTCAAATGGATAGGATAGATAAACCTGGATTTTAGAAATTTCTCAACCTCAACCTTAATGGTTGTTGCTTTCTTAGGATTAACTAGACAAAGCTTCTGCCAAACAGGCTTGGCATCAGGATACGTTGTGATTTCATGTTCAACTATTTTTGGATCGATACCTGGCATTTCCTCATAAGACCAGGCAAAACCGTCGCGGAATTCTTTGAAAAGATCTGTATAGAGTTGAATATCTTCGGGGGAGCAGTCAGCTCCAACAAAAACATTCTCCACGACGCCAAGGTTCCAGGAGATATTGATCGGTATGGTTTCAGTGATGGTTTCCATATTACCCTCAGCATAAACTTTGTGGGTAGCTAAGATATTAATAGGACAAGACCGGTCTCTTGTCATAGTCATGGTGAATTCTCCTACTTTGATTCGGCTTAACTCTGGGAGGAAGTATGATCTATGATGAAGATCTTCCCAGGGTTTGTCCAGACTAGTCATTGCTTCAATTATTGCTTCGTCAGAGGGCAAGACTAATTCTAATGAATCGGTGTGAGTGAGAGAACCCTGAGCCCAAATAGGCTCTAAAAGTGGATCGAACTCTTGTGCGGGAGTTGGATCAGTGTGGGATGAAGTTTGTTGGATTGAAGAATATGCTACCTCAGTTGTGGACAAGGGCATGGACATGCCTGGGTGCCCTGTCCCATCCATCGTGGTCGATGGGGAAGGAAGTATCCACGGATCGTCGAAGTAAGTCGTACGAAACAATGAAACTTGAAAAATCTCAACCTTATGGTGATTGGAGATAAACTTGATATCGCCTTGAGGGGGAGGGTAATCGAAGGTACCCATGAAAGATGGGCACAAACCAACCCCTACGTTGACGACACCTGGTTGAGGGTTATCAATTATCGGGACCGTGGATGCCCCCAATGTAGGGTTAGGTCTAGAGAAAGACAATTGGTCGATGGTCACTATCCGACCCTCGTGTGGAAACAACAAGACCCGAAAAACTGTAGCAACCACAACTTGCATGGCATAAGTCCAACTCCTTCCTAACAAGAGGTTATAGTCGAGGGGTGCATTGACTACCTCTACTTCGACACACACGGTCTTCCCTCCTAACTGCATGTGAAAAGAAGGAAGGATACCATGTGGTCGAAATGAACGACCGTCGAAAGCCATGAGGAGAGTAGGTTACGGAGACAAAATGGGCTGGCCAATGGCCTTCCAACATGCTAACAACATAACGCATATCGAGGCACCCTCATCAACCACCATACGAAAGATATTCCAAGTAAAAATTTTCATGGGATAAGCCACTACTATCTGAAAGGCTACGTGGTAAGGCAGACGAGGTTTTAAGTCGGTTGTATCCAGCATAATTGTACCTGGATTACAAGTCTCGGTAGATCCTAAAGAGGTTAACAAGGCTTTCCTCTGGGAAGGGCAGGTTTGGAGGACTTCCAAAGCAGACATCGCACAAGGGGTTTGTGATAAATCTTCCACCACAGAGTAGTTCTGGGTGGCCCTTGTGTTTGGGTTATTAGAATATTTTTTGAATGAATGTCATTGTTTTGCCCAACATCTTCTCAATCTGTAGAGAAAGAGATGGGAGTCCAGCTTCTTTACCCTTCTCAGAAGTGCTTGGTTTACTATAGTCATGCACTCTAGTCGATATAAAAGCATCACTCTTCACCATATATATGTTCGTGGATGTGGGGTTGTTCGCAGGCGGAGAGGGTCCTTGGCTACCCCCTTCCATGCTTGTAGAGGCCTATATTAGATTTTTCCCATGTTGGAATGGATTGGTTAACACAACATGCTTTTTCTATGTCACAAAATTTTGGGCCTCTGCAAGCCAGGGACAAAGGTGGGTTGGGTGGTCTTCCGCGCATAGGTTGCATGGATACCTTGCCTTCTGTTTCTCAGTATTTCCCCCGCCAGCATTATCAGTGGGTTTCTTATCCCCCTTAGCCTTCTTTCGTTGTTTTTTCTTTCCTTCAAGCTGCTGGGTGGCCTTTGGATTAGTCGATTTCACAATGTGTACATCTGACGTTTTGGTCGGGGGAGCAGCCAAAGCAGTAGTTTGGCTGGCCGTTGTGTGTTGTATAGACAATTGTTGCAACTGAGTCATTAGTTGCTCAATGGGATTTGTTTGTGCTGAACCAACAATACCATCGGCATGTGGTCCACCTCTCTGTCTGGTTTTATCAAGTATTGAGCATAGTGCATCTAGCAAGATCTCGTATAATAAACTGTACTGAGAATAGATTAGATCAAGTTGTTGAGCTCTCATGATGGCGTCTTCTTCGAAAAACACTCCCAACGTCGCGATGTCCTTGGACAACTATGGGACCAAAGACTTAAGAAACCACTCAAGCAGGAATGCTGGTGGGATTGGTACCTTATTTAAACTCTTTCGGCGTGTCCATTCTCGAATGTGATCAGAGATATGGTCTGCTTTTGTCTTTGAAAAATTGGCCAGCAATTATGTGCCAGCGTCGTATCTCACAGGTAACTAGATATGGTTTAGGAAAGCCATGGCCAATTCATCGAAGGAAGAGCATCTAGAGCAGTCGAGCTCGATGTACCATTTCATGACACTCTCAATGAGAGTGCGTTGAAACAATCACAATTGTACGAAGTCATCTTTCAACGAGTTAGATGAGCACCAAAGACGAAAAGTAGTCACATGGTCTCTTGGATCTTTGTTAGTCTTGGCTTCAAACTTTTGGATGTCCGAAGGCAACTTCGTTGACATAGGAGGCCAATGCGGATCGTGACAAATAGGGTCATTCAACAACCTTGTCAATTCTGGCAAATGCAAAGTTGCCAGGAAAGGTAGTTTGGGTTGTTGGTGATAACCTGAGAAAAATAGGCCTGGAGTTTGATTGGCACCAGGTTGCCAGGAAAATTTCAGCTGCTAGCCTGGATTCTGGTAGAAACCATGGCCATGGCCAGCATATGGATTTTGCGTATGTGGAGACATCATCGGTGGATTTCCAAAATAGGACATAGATGGTTGGGCATGCATTACCTTCAAAGGACTTTTGGAAGGGTTGCCCCATGTCGGTCCCATGGGGATAGGCATAGTACTTTTTCCGGGGTTCCATTGATTGTGGGAAGAATTACCCCAGATCAACATTTTGGACGAGGGAACGAATCCCTGCCAAGAATTCCAAGGCCCTGATGTGGAAGAAGTTCCTGGGTGTGCCCCCTGTGCAGGAATAGTACCCTACATAGGAATAGATTGTCTGAAACCAGGGTTGCCCCCAGTTGGGAAAGTAGATGACGAGAAGGTGTTGTTACCAAATGCACTGGACAAATAAAATGATGTTGAACCTACCGGCATATTATGCGAAGGTGGTCCTTGACTCCCTGCTCCAAATAAACTATGGTGTGTAGGTTGCCCGGTGGATTGTTGATGCAAGCCACCGTGTGAAGGGGACAAAGGAGGTATATGACCTCCCCCGTAAGGGAAAGATTTAAAAGGAGAAGGAGTGACCCCCATGTGACCTTGCAGAGGAGTGTTAGAGCTCCCTGCCCCTAGACCTAAAGTTTGTAAATTGGATTAGGGAAGTACAGGACTAGTACCTGAACTAGGCATCCCGTATGAGAACGGAGGGCCTGTCGCACTTGGTGTGAAAGGGGGTGTGGCCGCTGCCAAAGATGGGATCGGACCACTGTGCAATGTAGAGGCGGTCGATACCATGGTGGCTCAGATCGGTGACGGTGGGTTAGGAGGTAGAGATGCTCCTGTGGTGACAACCGTAGTGGGAATTGAAGAATTCCCAGAAGGAGTAACAACATTTGTTTCCATTGCTGTGTGCGACACTGTCTGGCACTCATAAGGATGAATTGGTACAATGGTGGGTGCCAAAAGATCAGTGGTGGAGGATTCAATGAGACCAAAGGCTTTCGCTCCAAGGTCTAAAATGGTCGATTCCTCTGGATGTTGGTCGGGCACATATTCTTGTGACCTGGTCACTTCAAAAGACCCTTGTTGATCTAGCTTTCACCTTAGTGGTGGTGGGGGTGGCTCCAATGTAACCTTTGGCAGGCCAAGAAGCCTTCATGACCGGCGAAGCTCATGATCCTCCATTGTGTGAGAAGATCAAAGACACTCTAGGGTAGTCTAACCGTTCAAAAGTAACACACACTAAAACAATAGTCCCTATAAGATAAGACAGGCAAACACTAAATTAATTGGAAGAACAGTTACAACAACCAACACTAGAGCAACTTACCGGTGCAAGTGAAACTCGAAAATGGAAGTACCCTCTAGGTATAATATACAAAGTGTGGCCCTATGTCTGTCCTAGGTACTATGGTTTACCCCCGCAGTCACCTGTGTATGTCCCTAAAAAATATAGGCAACTAGGTTGTCAGTGCGTGAACAGTCACCAGGAGGGTACAGTCGAAAGTCGGGTAGACCACAATGAGCAGGGTATCGAGCCTGAAACCTGTCAAGGGTATCGAAATCAAGTGGTCTGGAAGACAACTGAGGACCTTGAACGGATTCAAGACCCATGAAGCCCCGTGGCAACTGCAATCGATGGAATCCCAAAACAAGCCCTCTATGTGTGTTCTCCACTACGATTGGTCCATCTTTGGAGGGGTTATCTCCGCTACCTTTCCGCACGTGACCTTGTGTTTATCCCCTGTGTTAGAGGGTGGTCCTGGATAAAATTCACGATACTGGACTTGGACACTCCCTAAATCAGACTCCAATGTTTGATTTTAATGGCCTTGAAGAGTTTCCTCTCCAACCTAATCCAAGGCCCTAATCCTGAACTAGTTGGTTAACCCTACAAACATAAAATCCTAATAAATTTTAGATTTAGCGTTAATTTTATGGCTTATATTATGTCAAGGGGTATGAAAGTGAAACTGATGATGTTTAAAAGACGAAAGTAAAAAATGAACAAAAAGCTGGAAACAAAAATTTCACTTAACGCAAATTTTCAACAACTTTCCAATTTTTTTTTTCTAAGATTTTTGAACAGCAAACTCAAAAGAGAATTTCACTCGACTACGAGCTACTTATGATCTAGGTAAACTGCAAAGAACTTATGAAATAAAAGACTCTTCCTTGGTTACTAATGAAAAATCACACTTTTCAACCAAACAAGAAAATGAAAGAGATTTTTTTTTTTTATTTAAATGCTGATAAAGAAAAAAGGAAAAATACCAACAAGTAAAAAACCAAGAAAAACAATTCTAGCCTAATTGTAGATCGCAAATAATCACTTCAAGAAATCACACACTAGCAACTTAAAAAATGACTCTCACACTTGTCTAAAAACCCTAAAGAAAAAATTTTAATGACAACTTTTTTAAATGAAAAAGAAAGATATGGCTAAGATCAACCCTAAGCTACTGACTGCTAGGACAGAGATTCAGAAACCTGAGAGGTATAACTCTTGTCAAGGGAAATATGACTGCCTCACCCTCAAAAAAAAATTATCCTGCACAAGAACGCTACTGACAATTCAACAGCAAGCGTGTGCACGTGAGCTGTGTAGAGCCAGAGGGCATGTACACGCGTGTTGGCCTTATACAAGTCACGTGTATCTCTAAAACTCTGAGAAAAATAAAAACAAACAATCCAAACCAGGAAGAGACAACTGATATTGATAACCAGGATCTCCTGAAGGCTTAGACACTCTCTTTAACATAAACAAGGAAAACAATGTAAGGAAAAAATTCGTAAAACAAACTAATCTAAGATAAGACTGCAAACAACCAAGACTTAGACAGATATCAGAAAACCCCTGAAATTGAATGATTCTAATAGGAAAGAGGATGATTGCCTCCAAAATTTTCTAGAATCTACACGCTACTACTACTTCTTCAGCTAGCATTTACACGTGGGCTGTAAGAGAGTAGGGTGTGGGTACACGCATGCAGACCTTATGCAAGTCGTGTGTGCCTCTGTGGGTCTCGAAAAAACACAATCAAGCAAATAACATAGATAGTTGGTATGGAAAACCAGACTCTTTGCTAGCTCAGACTTTGCAGAAACTTCAAAAAATAGGCAAGAAAACCAGTCTTTTAAAACTACCCAAAAAATAAAATTCCCAGGAACCCTAGAGACTTCCCCAATATGATCGCCAATTCTGTTGTGAGGGAAATCCCTTTATAGGCTAGCAAATAGGGTTATCTTATGCATGTAGATATGACTAAAAGAAATCTACTTTCTACCTTCGTCCCCAGACTTAAACCCCATTCTGTTTCAGCAAATACATGGTTAGACCAACATACCTTGTTCTAGATGTTCGATGTCGATCCTTCTTCATGCTTGATCGCTTGTTGGCAGCTATCCTCTCAAGATTGACCTACGTACAAAACAAGCAACAAACTACACATGCATTTTACCTACAGACTAATGGATTAGAGATTCAAACATATATTTACTAATCTATGAAGAACTCATATAGTGGGACGGGAAAATCATTTATTTATTATTAACTTTGAATGAATCAACTTACAAATGTCGATACTGACCACTGCTCCGCGAATCCTGATCCTGGGCTCCTCTTCAAATGTCCTCCAACTTATTTTCTTTGTATCTCTTCTTGCACAAGGATGTCTAAAGGGATGGGACAACGAGAATATGCAATTGGCAGAGTTTCTTTACTCTTTTTCTCCTCCTCCAAATGGGACCCCTAACCCTTCTTTTATAAGCTAGAAGAAGCTAGGTATTTGGATGAACCCTCGGCCATGCATGGCCGAGAGTTTCAGTTAACTCACCCAAAGCTGTGTGTTCCATCGGCTACTTTCCTTTTTTCGTGCTTTTGTCAGTCCACACGGGCTATTTTAGGTCAGCTAGCGTGTACACATGTGCAGTAATGGAGTAGGGCATGTGGGCCCTTATAAAAGAGGTTTTTTAAAGAGTTGTTTAGCAGTGCTTTTGGCAAAGAAGGGATCTGAGATGGCCTGATGCCAAGTAAGCATGTATGGTGAAAATTAGGTCTATAACAATAATGGAACTCAGTTCCATTATCCTACATGTCTTTGTAGTCGATCAAGAATTGGTCCAGGAGGTAAGGCGTCCAACTAAACATTACCCCTTTCACGCACTGCGCGGCGACTGCAATGACTCCTGTTGGAGCCTCTTCTTTTTTGCACTTCCTCAACAACTTGCAAGCCATGAGATTGCTGGAGAACTTTTTCATGTCATCGTTGATGTCTCTAATAAAAATTCCCACGTTCCCTCTGCTGGTACCAAATTGTGCCTTGAATATCTCAACTATCTCCTTCTCACGTGATTTTTTGTCCAAGTATTCTTCTAGTTGTGCGCCCACTGTTGGTAACCCTATAATTTTGGTGATCAATGCCACATCAAGATGTACTGGTGTTAAGTACCTGATTATATCTACAAATATAATCACCACAAATATTGAATACACAATAGATCCACAAAGCAATATAGAAGAAATCACACTTTTATTATAATAAAACCCTTGAGGTAGGGAAACACCATACAATGGATCTTGTTATGGAAGGGATCCTCTCCTGTTCACTTGCCTCTTCAAGGGGGAACCCTCTTAATGCGATTCATATCCAAATACAATACTTCTCTTCATATCCCATTACATTTCTTGATCCCCTTTATATAGTGCTACCAACCACCTAAGAACATTCTAAAGGAGGAACCTTCTAGAAGTATAACCTTTTAGTAATTCCTCTTACATTTATTATATCTAACTACCATAGTGGGCCTTATTTAATACTATAGTGCACCTAGTCCACCTTACATTGAATGACCTCCACTATTATCACTATGGGCCCTCTGGACCCCCAACTACCTCTCTAGATACCTAACATGCCATCCCCCTTATGAAAGCATTGTCTTCCACGCTTGTTATGAGGGTCTACAACCATATACCAGGGTCCCATGGATAAGTGTGGACCATAGTTCTGAAGTAGACTATAGAACCAGGGTCCCATGTAGAAATGAAAGCCACCATGTTAAATTAGTCCAACCGCCATTGTAAACCAAGGTATCATGTCCAAGTGCTCATGTGAACTCCATGCGAAAGATAAAAAAACCTAATAACCAATTGAAAATGATGTTCCAAAGAACAACACCTGTCATGCGGATCCAAATAAGAAGATCCATCCACATAGTGGGAAAGGGTTTTAACTAAATCTGGAAGGAATAATGTTGGTTTTAAACTGCTTATTCTTCTTTTCTGGATGAGTTTATTGACCCAGGGTTCATGTCTTTCGGGTTTCCACCAAAACCTCTAAAACTATCGGCACTTCCGGTAAACCAGAAGGCAACGCATCACACAAGATGCATTGTGCAGTCTCACCCGATAAAGGTTTAATGGGTGGATGTAAGACTCAAGTGTTTATAGCCTAGGATTGAGTAGGAGATATGAGTGCTAACCATTGAACCATATATTAAAACTTGTAAATGCAACATATTGTTATTCATGATTAATGCAACAAATCCATAGGCTTATTCCTTCAGTATTGCAAAAGAACTTAAACAAGCTAAATTCATGCATTTAACATAATAATACTGCTTCACACAATAAGAGATATGCAAACATTCATCACACAAAACAGATGTTACCGTGGTTCACCCCCTCCTGGGGCTATGTCCACAAAGATTTGGCTCTCAGCTCTTTTATTATATTATGTTCGCATCTATAGCGTCGTGCGCTTACAACTCTTCTCAGTCAGGTGAGATCTATATGAGGCAGACTAGATCACACCAGGATCCATATCCTGCGATCTAACCCTCAATATCTACCCTTTCTCATTCTCTTTAGCTCCACATCTTATACCAAATAGGTCTTACATAAAAACATTTCCTATCGCATCAACTCATGTGTAACTACAATAATCAAAATTGAACAACACAAAAGCCAACCCCCTATGATACCTACATAACATTATTTATACATTTCAGGCTCTTCATCCGTTTACAATACATTACCAAAACCCTAACCCTATTGTTGTTAGGTCTTCCTCCCATGCGTGTGTGTTGTTCTTCCTTCCAGCTATTGCTTTCCTTGCATGTGMTCATGTTGTGTTTCCTTCCAGCTGTCRCTTCGCTTGTGCATGCTTTCTTTCCCAAAAATGCCATAATTTTTCGCTTTGTCCTTTTTCCTACCTCCAACAGGCCCCCAAAACTAACATGTGGCTCGTCGCGAGCCACCTATCCTTTGTGTGCTTCTTTGACCTCCTTGGTGATTGCCTGGAACTTTTCCCTAAGTTCTGTTGCTTGTGTCTGAGCTTGCGTAGTCTTCTCCTTGAGTGTGTCCACTATCTAGACTGCAATTTCATCATTGATCAGTTCCACGCACTCTGCCTAGGTCTGTGCTATATGTGTCTTGGCCTCCTCTGCTTGTGCCATGACTTCTGCTACCCATTCCTATAATGGTTCCATTTGAGCCTATCGCTCCTATTTCTGTTTTTGCACGGTAGTGAGCTTGGCCTGTAATTTCTTCATCTCCTACATTCCCTTGACACGTTCTATAATTGGTATTGTCTTATGCCTTTGTTTGAGTTCTTGGATCACTACGTTGATCCTTTCTTCTTCCTTCTCCCACTTTTGGACCTACTGATCCTCCTCTAACTTCACCCAAAGTTGTGATGCTTTATCGAACAAGTCAGTTGTTGTGCTGACCTGCTGCTCTATTTATTGCAGCTTCATTTTTGCTTCCTGATTCCTTTTCTCCTTGACCGCTGGTGGAGTGGTTGGTATGAGCTTCTCCCAGATATTTTGGATCTCCTTCTGGTATGGATTGATTTCCTGCGTAATCCGATCAATCTTTTCTACTATTGTGATCTCATCACTCTGCGCGGCCTGTGGAATATTATCGTAAGTTCCTGCCACTTTMTGCTCCAATCATTTTATGCGCTCCCTTTCCTCCTGGGTCTCATATTTAGCTTGCTCATAGACTATTTCTAGCACATCCTGTTTCTTTGTTTCCTGCTTCAATTTGGTTAAGTGTTTGTGTGCGTGAGACTGTACCTCATGGTTGACACTAACCTGCAACCTGTGTAGTGCCCCTGATGGTATCCTTGTCAACACAAGTTGGATTTGGCTTAATTCCTTCAAGGGTGTCTGCCCCGCAATATCATCCATGCACAACATACTAGGCTTGATATGGAATGTTACATGTGACTGCATTATTGCACAGACTGAATCTCGTTCCTCTTCCTGCACTCTTTCTTCTGGATGTAGTGCTAATGGTTTGAGTCCCCTATTGCTTGTTGGTTTCCCTTCCCCGATCTTCTTAAGGATCTTTCACATGTCTTCCAACTGTGCTTCAATCCTATCCATGTGGTGTGTAGCATGGTCGAAGTCCTCAGATAAACAATCCTGGACCATTCGGGCTATCATTTCCCCATCATCCTTCGTGATCGTATATTCTGGAAGTGTTCTTTGGGCCTTTGATTTATTGTGCATGCCTCCCATCTATGTGGTTGGCCTCTTATTTTCCCCTGTTGTTTGTGGGTTGGACCTTGATTCGATATCTTGTGCGAGCTCGGCCTATTGCTGCCACTTCGTGGTCGGCTATGTCTAATCCTTCTTTCCATTCTGGGTCCCTGTCTTCATTGGCCCTTCTTATGTATGCATTGTTTTTCCCTAGCCCATTCTTCGTCTCTTGGGCACTTGGATTTCTTTTGACTAGGTTTCTTCCTGCCCTGCCTCTTCTTCTACTATCATTTCCGGCACTTCCTAGGTGATGGCTAGAATCCTCCATTCCTTGTCTCATTCTCTGATGACCATGTCGATGTCACCCTCTGTGATGCAATAGTGCATCTGCAGCCACTATTTAGCCAGATCCTTCCTTTCCTGTATCCACATTGCGTGTCACATGGCCTGGAAATTGGCAATGTCTGCATATCGCGCGACAGCTTCTGGTGTTATTCTCCACACCTAGGAGATGGATTCTTATAGGTCACGTTGGTATCCCTTGAAGATAGACCCATTCACCTTTTTTCTCCTCGACTTTGGCCTGGCTCTGAGCAACAGATATCTTACCCCTTGATTTGGTTTGGGTCTAGTGAAAAAAACTACGTTCCTTGTCTCTCTCCTCCCATGAAGGCTATTAGTGTGATCAACCATGAATAGTGGAACTATGTTCCTAGATCTTGCACATCCTTGCAGTCACCTAGCAATAGGTTCAAGAGGTACGGTTCCCACCTCATTGAAGTGCCTTATGTGCATTGATATGCAACTGCAACAACTCCAGCTGGGACTTCCTCCCTATGGCATTTTCTTAGCAGCTTGCAGGCTAAGAGTTTCGTGCCCAATTGTGTGGTTATGTTGTTGATCCTCTTGGTAATGATTCCTCTTGTCCCCCTGTCGATGCCATACTTCTTCTTCATCTCTTCTGATAGCGCTTTCTTCTTGGTTTTGTCATCCAAAACAACACAGGATCCATGCCCCGAATTGGTAACCTTGTTATTTGTGCAATAATCTCAATGTCTATTGAGACACACTTGTCCAACCAGATGTCCCCTCCATGCATGACTGCTAGCAATTGTTTGACACATGCGGTCGTGTGTTGACCCCTACCAAAATGTGGCAGATATATGGGACCTAAAATTCATGTCCTCTGTAATCTAGTTTCCCATTGGAGTGGCTAATCAAGCGATTCCCCAAACCGACTCGTTCCCACCATCTTCATGTATACTCGTTTTGCAAGTTCTGGGAACTTTTATTCAATAGTTATGTCGTGGTTCGAGTATTTGAGCTTCTCGATGTGACCCAGTAGCTCTGGTCCTACCTGTACCCCATCTGGTATGTGTGGTAAAACAATTTCTGTTGTCGGTTTCTTGCGAGGTGATCTGGGTATATGTATCATGTCTTTCTTCTACTATGGTGGCTGGCTCAAAGTTCCAGTGACTTCTGGTTGTTCCTCAGTATAACATTTTGGCATTGCTGAGACATATTCGACTGTCTCCTCTACTTGGTGGTCTAAGATGGTCATTTGAGACACATCTGGATCCACTGTTGTTGTCAGGTTCGGTGTTGTTCCATTGACTTTCAGATCTACTTTTGTATTCTATGGTTGCACCTCTTTCAGGATTTATGCTCCCTGGTTCTGCGGCTCCTGTACTTCTATCGGTATGTCTGTATTATGGCCCTCCAGTGCTAGCTTTTGGATTTCTTCCAGTATGGATGCCAAGTGCACCAGTGTTGTTTCCAGGGATGGGATGTCGTCGACATTGACAATATCTGGTGGATGTTTTTCACCTTCTTTCGCCTGTCCTCATGACCTAGTGTGAACTCTAGTTTTCCTAGTGGTATGGCTTGCTTCTTCTTGCTTGGGCAATGCCATGGCGGTGAATGTTGAATGTGTGTTGGCTTCGAATGGTCTCTATGATCTCTGTGATATTTAGCCTCTGTCGCTCTCTGTTGTTTCTCTTTTCGTGAATATACTAATGGCTCCCCCGTTTATGTGTTGTATGGATTTCCCATGAAGCTTGTCGAGGACGCTTTCTTGATTACGGCTTTAATGCACCTTAATTATTGGTTCAATGCATCTCTAGTGGTTTCATACTTTCCATTACTCTGCCTTGCCATTTCCAGTTGGTGCGTTTAATTTGGCGTCCCATTGGTCCTTGCCATCCTTTAATTCCACCTAGTGCTGTCATGTCGTCATGATTTTGTTGACTTTCCCTTTTCCCTCTCGTTTCTCTTTTTTCTGTGGTCGTTGTCCTTATCCTCACCGAGTTTGGGTTTATATATTTGTATAGCCTTTCTACCTCTGGCACATTATGGTTCTTTCCTTTTGTTCTTTTTCTTTTTCCATATACTTTTTTTTTTTACACTGCACGGTGGATGGTCGACTGTCCTTGTACAACTTCAATCAGCTCCCATTAATCCTCCCTTTGAGTTCTGCACCTGATAAATATCTTAACTATAAAGCTCCTCCATCTGTAATATATTTTGCTTGGTATGGTCCTAACCAATGCATTCTGAGCTTTCCCGGGTGCTAAAACGATTTGTTGTCATACATTAGTATGAGGTCTCCTTTCTTGAATGTTTTATTCTTGATGTGTCTATCGTGCCAAGCTTTATCTCTTTATTTCTGAACTTGTTGGTGGAATCCTGCTAAGATCTRGTCTTCCTCCATGGTCATTAACTGATTCAATCTCTCCTATACTGTGCCTTGTTCCGTCATTTGTGTAATTGATGCTACGTGTAAGCTTGGTACTATAAATTCTAATGGMACCACTACTTCTTGGCCATAAATTAGTTTAAATGGTGTGTTCCATGTCAACCTTTTGAATGTAGTCCTATAGGCCCATAATACTATTGGTACTTTGAGATCCCAGTCATCCCTATTGATGTTACAGATCTTTGTCAGTGYGTTCTCCCAGATTTTGTTAAATGCTTCCACTGTGCCATTCACCTGTGGGTGATATGGTGTTCTTTTCTGGTGATGAACTTCAAAATCTTCAGTCATCGTGTTGATGGTGTTGTTTATTAAGTGCTTGCCTTGGTCGCTCATCAAAATTCTTGGGCACCCAAATATAGTGATTACTTGTTCAAATAGAAAATGCATTGTTGTTTCTGCGCTGCAATCCTTCATTAGTGCGGCTTCTGCCCATCTGGTTAAGTATTCCATCGCAGTGATAATGTACCTTTCTCCTGTAATTTTTGTTGGTGGGTTGATTAGTCCCATGAATTCTATTGACCACTTTTCAAATGCCTGTAATGTTACTTGTGGTCGTAATGGCATCTCATCTCTTTTGTTGGGTTTTCCTACCCTATGACAAACATTGCATGTTTGATAGTATTCCTTTGAATCTCCATGAATCGTTGGCCACCATAGTCTTGCACGTAATATATTATGCGCGGTAGCTTTACCTGCATAATTCCCTCCTATTATTCCCTCATGGGATTCTTCTAAGATTCTTGGTCTTTCATGCTCTAACAAGTATCTTCGAAAGATGTTGTCTGCGCCCATCTTATATAGATGTCCTGCAATCAGTTCATAGTCTGCGGCGCAGACTACCAGGTTTTCCTTTTGCGTGGTACTATACTCTTGCGGCACAGTACCTGTGCTGAAGTATTGAATGATGTTTGTGAAGTATTCATCAACGATCTGAACTGAGAATAAATGTGCATCTATAAAGTTGTCTTCTAAATTCATAGGTTCTTCTCCATTTGTGACCCTTGATAGATGGTCAGGTCCTACATTCAACTTCCCTGGTTTGACAATGAATTCAAAGTCAAATTCTTGGAATAATAGTAACCATCGAGAGATTCTCCCCCCCAAAACTGGATTGTTGACTAGATATTTCAGGGTTGAGTGATCTGTGAACATCTTAAAGTGTTTCCCCAATAAGTAATGTCTGAACTTTTGCAATGCATAGACCATAGCTAGCCCTTCTATTTTTGTCATGTTATAGTTCTTTTTTGAGTCGGATAAATTCCTTCTCGCAAATGCTATCAGGTGATCCAAGTCCCACGATCCTGACTACGCCAAGATAGCTCCAAGTGCTATGGCTGATGCGTCTACATGTACATGGAATGTCTTCTCCCAATATGGAAAGAATAATATCGGCGCGATGACCATATTTTCCTTTAGTATCCAAACCATGTTGACATTTTTCATTCCACTGAAATTTTGTGTCCTTTATTAGCAACTTTTCCATCGGTGCAATAATATATGCATAACCTTTGATAAATTTCATGTAGTAACCTGTATTCCCCATTGTCTCTCTTAGTTGTTGGACTGTTTTCGGTGGTGGTAGATTAACAA
The DNA here is from genome assembly GCA_010110895.2 of Picea sitchensis. Lineage (NCBI taxonomy): Eukaryota > Viridiplantae > Streptophyta > Pinopsida > Pinales > Pinaceae > Picea > Picea sitchensis. The sequence goes on along the minus strand of SNQJ01S0176928.1, from coordinate 3,056 downwards.
TGAATGGGATCTTTGAAGGATCTACTAATAACCCCTGTTTGCATACTATATGGCTCAATAGTATCCTAAACGATGTTCCGAATATGCATTTCTTTATATTCAGTGATATCTGACATTGTCTGCATATTTCCAACATTAGTCGTAAGACTTCTACATGGTATTTCAACAAATTGTAGTATTTCCAATCATCTAGGTATACTTCAAGGAACTGGTGGATGAATTCCTTAAACACAGCAATGACTACTCTGGAAAATATTGTTGGTGCATTCTTCAATACAAACGGCATGACTGTGTACTGATACAATCCCCATTCTGTCACAAACTTGGTCTTGCATCTTTCTTCTTGTGTTATCTTGATCTGATGGTATCCTAAGAATCCATCAGTGAATGAGTAGGCGTCATTCCCTCCTATGTTCTCCAACACTTCATCTATGAAGGGTGTAGGGAATGGGTCATGTAGGCATGCATCGTTCAAATTTCGTAAGTCGACGCATATCCCGATCCCTCCTTGTTTCTTGTCCTATACTACCATTGGGCTTATCCATTCTAATTCTTCGACTGGTTCAATGATTCCGAGTTTGAGCATCTTGTCAATCTCAACTTTGACTTTCTTCTTATATATGGGGTTCATTCTATATGGTCGTTGTCTGAACGATCTCACTTCCGGTCTAAGTGGTATCTTCATCTCTCCTAGCTCTCCTGCTATGCCCTTCATCTCTGCAAATGTTGTGGGGAATAGGTCGTTGTATTCGCACAATAGCTCTGTTATGCTTTCCATTTTTTGTTCATCCCAGTAATCTTAAATGTTGACCATTTTGGGATGCTCAATTGTCCCAATGTTGAATTTCTTTACTTTGATCAATGCAGAAATGAATTATGATTCTATGGGTGGGCCTTCCACATCTCTTTCACCCTCTTCTTCTTCAATCTGAATATCATGTGGGTCGTCTTCATCCGGTGCTTCCTATTGCACATGGTAACATGACAACAATTCCTTGAATTCCTGTTTATTTCGTTGTTGCTCTTTTTTGATAAGTTCTATTTCTAGTGCTTGGATGAATATCACTCCTCTTATATTTTTCAAAGCTGCATCTATTTTGGGGTTCTCATGCTCAAATGAGAAAGTGGCTGTGAAATTATGTTTCAATGTCGTTCATGTCGTAGTTCCTTAGCTCAATTCCTAGTCTGTATACCAGCTCGTTGGTATGCCCTCTAGAGTGTGTATGAAGTAGTGAGTCCATTCCTCTGGACACTACTAAATTTGAACGTTTTTGCGACGAAGTTTCGTCGGAAAAGGGTCGTTGTTGCGACCAAGATGTTTTTATTTGTTCGTAAGAATAAATTCGTCAGTCTAGTGACCACACATGGATCTTCATCAGTATAGAGACCGGGAAAAGAAGCCTATTCACAATAGGGAAAATTTACAATTCGGCGGGCCATCGACCAAGATTAGTCGGTCTAGGGACCAACTTTAGTCGCAAGCCTTCCTAGCATCTCTAAGGAAAACATAACCTTGGTCACTCTAGCAACCATAATTAGTCGGTCTAGCGATGAATTTTAGTCGGTCTAATGACCCACTTTAGTCGCAAGCCTTGCTAGCATCTCTAAGGAAAACATAACCTTGGTCACTCTAGCAACCATAATTAGTCGATCTAGCGATGAATGTTAGTTGGTCTAATGACCCACTTTAGTCGCAAGCCTTGCTAGCATCTCTAAGGAAAACATAACCTTGGTCACTCTAGCACTAATGTTAGTCAGTTTAACGACCCACTTTAGTCGCAAGCCTTGCTAGCATCTCTAAGGAAAACATAACCTTGGTCACTCTAGTGACCATAATTAGTCAGTATAGAGACTAATGTTAGTCAATCTAACGACTAATATTTTTCAGTCTAACGACTAATATTAGTCACAAGAGTGACCAAGACAACCCTGGCAAACTTATTCAAGCGACCAAATGGCTATACAAGCAATGGACAGGTTTGTTGCTAGAGCAACTAAGGTTGGGTTTTTTTTTTTTTTAAATATGCCATTCACACAGGAATAATGTTGGGGTTTTGTTAGTGATAAAAAATCACTTGCTAATATTTCCCAAATCACATGATAAAAGGATCATTAGGTAGAAGAGTTATTTTTTAATCTTAAAGTTTTAGAGGTTTTGAGAAAGGCTCAAATTCACATAAATTCAATTAAATGAGGATTTCACCTCTAAAAATAGGCCACAGGTTAATTTTAGCTTTCAACGGCTAAATGTGAAATTTACAGTTTAATGAGCCGCCGAAAAGCTTTGACTTTCAGGAGCTAAAAGGAAAAATACACGACTAGTAAGCTGCCGAAAGCTCTAAAGAGTCCAGATCGGTCTTCTTTCTGCCCAGATCGCATTTTTCCATTTCCAGAATCTATGGGAATGATCTCAAATTAAAGACAATAATTTTTTTTTTAAATCTTAAAGTTTTAGAGGTTTTGAGAAAGGCTCAAATTCACATAAATTCAATAAAATGAGGATTTCACCACTAAAAATAGGCCAAAGGTTAATTTTAGCTTTCGAGGGCTAAATGTGAAATTTACAATGTAATGAGCCACCGAAAATCTCTGAATTTCGGTGGCTAAAAGTCAAAATACACGACTAGTAAGCCACCAAAAGCTCTGAAGATTCCAGATTGGTCTTCTTTCTGCCTAGATCGCATTTTTCCGTTTCCAGAATCTGTGGGAATGATCTCAAATTAAAGATAATAATTATCAGAAGCTAGATCATCCTCTTCATCAAGGTTTGAAGGCATATGGTAAGGGAATGAAGCCATATGGCATGTTTATTCTTGACATAAATTGCCCAGCCATCAAAGACAGATTTCGAAAACTGTGATTTTCACTAGCAAGCTACCAAATAATTCTCCAGGTTGTCAAATTTGACTTATGATGATAAGATTGGATCATTTATGCTAAAAGATCAAATTGATTATGTTTATTTTTGGTATTTCAGATCCGTTAAATTAGGATCTTGAAACCTTGATGTAAAGGCTATAAAAGCCTAAGAATTCTAAGACACCAAAGGGGGGGGG
>SNQJ01S0176927.1:6545-19886 GCA_010110895.2 Picea sitchensis | reverse complement strand
ACGAATCCAAGCAAGGCCAAGTGGATTGAGGTTGGAAGGGTGAGGGAACTATACCCTCATATTCACATAGACTGAGATAGTCTTTTGGAGGTCCAAAAGCTTCCCAATGGGGAGGTGTGATCAGGGGATCAAATTTTTCTCAAATTTCAAAGTGCTCGGAATGCGACGAAAACAGTGCCATTGCGTTCGTCTCATCTTCTTGATTCCGACGGTATATTTACTTTGTCAAACGGATTCCGTATGGAGAAGATATCGTGATCTGTTCATCAACCCAAATAGGCAAAAAGTTGGATGTTGATTGTACCTATCCGTACAGTCCGTACGCTCTGACGTGGCAGTACCGTACAGACCGTACAATGATGATGTGGCACATAGTCATTGGTTGATGGTTGTCGAATCGGGAGATGACACGTGTTGTTGGTGGCCAATGGTGTGAGGACATGTGGCCCAATCTGTGGGTGCCATGTGTCGCTCATTGATTAGTTTATATGGTTATGTAAAATATATATTGGTGGCCGCGGGGTTTGACCCCCGGACCTCCCCACCGCATAAGTCTTCACAAGCCTCCGTTAACCAACGTGCCGCCCATTGCTCCTTATTATGTATGTCAACACATTTATATTTAAGTTTAGTTGTTGTTTAAATGGAAAGGGGGGCGGGCCGGGGCTTAGCCCTGACCCATGGTTCTATTCCATAACATATAACCATATGTTACATACATGCGTGCGGGTGTCAATACGACATGATTTGTGTTATATGATGTGTAACCGGTGGTATATTATGTGCGCGCAGTTGTAACATTTGAGCGCGGTGTTTGTAACATGGCCCATGGTTTTTTTTTATATATACACCATATGCCCATGACCTGGAGCGCGTTATGGTTTGGTAACGGTTTAACCACCCTTTTGCACAACGCGCAGTCATATGCGCCACATGCCCAGGTGCCTAGGCGGTTAGGGGCTGGCGCGCCCTTAACCGTCCTACGGTTTGCACCGTTGCGTGGTTGTGTATGGGGCTGGGTTTTCATGCTTTAAAATGTGTGCGAGCCAGGTTCATTCAAGAGGGGTGCGAATTGTAGAACCAGAGACAACAAGCTTGAAGAGGGAGACTTCCAGGAAGCCTATCTTTCTCATTTTTTGACTGATTGAGGTGCCGAAAGAGCCATGACAGGGGTTTTGGGACACTGGGAAGCCATTGGAGCAGTAGGTTTTTCAGTTTGAGCATTGTAAGACATGTTTTTGAGTACTTTTGAGCAATTAATAATAATAAACCATTGGAAGCTGGACCAGGAGATGTAGCCCATAAGAGGGGTGAACTCCTTTATCAAATTGTTGTGTTTATGTGCTTATGTTCAATCATTATGCTATTGTCTATGTGTAATTTGCATAAGTAATCCTTTAATTTATGTGTTGCAAACTGATCCATTTGGTTTAAACACATAACATTTCACTTGCAATAAATTTTCAAGTTTTTCAAGTCTTCTTCAATTTTTAGATCATGCACGACAATACATACAAGTTGTTAGTGGAAACATTCTCTTGCATAGTGTTGTGGTTGTTGACAATTGTGACATACCACTGGTCCTCTACCTCTTCCAAAGCCTCCTCTTGCTCATCCTCCACCTCTGTATCTATCTCGATCCCCTCACGGTGCATTATACTGAGGCACCTTGTTATACTGCGTGGTATTGTAATGGGGTTGCGTTGAGTTGTACTATGGTTGCGCTGTGGTATATGGTTGATGCACATTAATATACTATTGTTGTGCAATGTTGTATGGGGATGGTACCTAGTTAAATTGTGGTGTGGCTTGCCCGATTATCATTTCTACTTGCACCCTATATGCATATGATGTCCTCTCTCTCATCAAATCCATAGTTCTACAGTCTTTGTTGTCATGGCCTACTGACTTGTAAAAGTTACAATATGAAATATTTGGGACTGTCTGGTACTTCTACATCATTGGGCAGTGATATGTATCGTGGCCCTGTTTCTTACATATTTCACAGCATAGTCCTCTTTTTGGTAATGTATTTGGAATTCCTGCTACCATGTACTACACAAATGTTGGACATTCGTTCTTACAATGTCCTCTGTCCTGCATGTGGTACACCAAACGAATTCTCATTTGTCCTTAATTTTGTTCTAGTTTAGCTGGAATGTTAAGTTCTTTAGATCCTCCTTCAACTCCTCGATGGTTTCATCTGTCTTCTGATATTGGTTTTCTTCTAGTTGTAGGGCTTCCTGTAGAGCCTATGCCTACGTCTAAAACTTATGTTGTCGCAATGGGTATTTTAGGTGTGGTAATAGTGAGTTGACAAACAAGTTCCTTTGTTGCATATCTATCATGAGATATTTCATTTTTCCTTTCATTCTCTTGAATCTCTGGTCAATCTCCCATACAGATTCTCCTAGTTTTTGTCTAATTTCTATCATATCGTTCATGTATTAGTCCTCTAAACTTGGCTTCTGAAATTCATTTATCATCAACTTCTTGATATCCGTGATCATTCTGGTTATCCCTAGTGGATTGTTTGTGGCTAAACTCATATACCAATCTAGTGCGTGATCCCTCAGTGTGATAGCTAGTTGTGCAATTTTAGTGTCCTCTTCTGTGATCTGTTTTTCTTCCCAGATATTTTCACAGATAAACATGTGATTCTTTGGGTCCTTCGATGCTTCTCCTTTGAATTCTGGTAACCTGATGGTGGGATTGTGTCCTACCATCATGAATGGTAAAATACTACCTCTGCGTGGTGTAGATACTTCACTAATTCTTCTTGAACTGGATCCCCTAGTTGTTGTTCCTTGTGTATATGTACTTCTTGTTGTCTTTCTTCTCCCGAAATTTGGTTGTCTAAATGGTGGTGTTCTTTTTGGTGTGTTGGTTGCACATGGGTTTATGGGTTCCACACTAACATTAATATGGATAGGATTGATGCATTATATTCCCTCTCTTAGACCTCTTGTATTCCTTTCATATGTTGTGCGCATGATTTCCTCAATATGCTCCATAGCTTGGAGATTCTCTACCTCCTCTTCATCACTTGCCAAGACTTCCCTTGCAGCTACAAATCTCTTATTGGTGTTCAGCTTGTATTGGTAGGGTACTCCACTACGCATATTTCCAGCTGTCACCATGATCTGCTTGATATGGTCGTCATCCATCATGATTGGGTTCAAGGCTTCCTCCGTCTTTCCTTTATCCACTTCTCCTTCCATTTCTCCTTTTTCTGTCAGTGCTTCCCCCCTTCCCCCATGCACACAAGGAAATTTAGTTGTCTGACTCCATTGTCATGACACCTTTTTTATAGAGAAATATCTTAATAGAAGTGTACAACTATCTAATATACCTTCCTTGAGGTCCATGTAGAAACTCTTGTTCTGCTGCGCTGTATGACTTCGCAGTATCTACTACAAATTCTGTTATAAAGCCTGCTACAATAAAAATCTACTGTGCGTGTGAATTTGTTATTCACCTACTGTAACTGTGCGATCTGAACTGAGGTCCAATCTAAATTTTGGATCCGATTTGTTGTGTGGTTGTCTTTCAACCTCAATATCCACTCCTGGAATAAGTGTGTAAAATCACAGAAAAATACTTCGTGCATATCAGTAAACACATACTTCTCAAGATATTTGTGTGGTGTTTAGGGTTCCTGTTATCTTGTTGCGCAAATTATAGATCCTTTGTTTTCAACCATATCTCTATTTCCTCTTTCATGGGTCTCTAGGGTATAAACATTTCCTCCTATATTTTCATTCTTTTCGACACTTCGGTCCCAAATCTTACATTATTTTAATAGTTTCTCAACAAATCAAACATTCTTTTAACATATCTTCAACATATCTCATCCACTAAATCCTATGTTGTTCCAACTGGAAATGGAACCATGTTTTGGTTGGTTATATTAGTTATACCTTTAACATGATTGACCTAGGTTCAGGTCTACTGGGGATCGAACAAAGCCTCTAAAACTATCATCCCTCCTGGTAAACCAGAAGGTAGCACAATGCACAAAGTGCACTGCACAGTCTCACCCAAGATAGTCTTAATGGGTGACTGCAATACTCAAGTTCTTGCATTTCAGGACTGAATGGGGATATGTGAATTGTGCATTGTGAATTCTATCTAATCATTTAAGCAATATACTGTCATTCTCATTCGTGCATGTAATGTAACTAGATCTATTAATTCATTCATACATCACTCTAACATCTAGTCATAGACAGTAAAATAGATACAAACATTCAATCACATAACATAGGTTTTACCGTGGTTCACCCCCTCCTGGGATACATCCACAAATATCTAGCTCTAAAGCTCTTTTATTATGGTAGTTCTAAAACTACATCGTCGTGTGCTTTAAAACTCATCCTTAGTTGGGTCGAGATATATTATAAGGTGGACTAGATCACACCAGGATCCTCAGTCTGTGATCTAACCCTCAAGATCTACCCTTCTGACCCTCTATATCTCAACAACTTAAAAAATTGGAGTGCATTACAGTAGTGTTACAAACTAGTTACTCCTCACGCGAGTAACACTCCATCCAAAACAGAACCCCCCCTATACCTCCTAGGTGTCTATTTATATGTATTTCTGACTCATCATCTGTTACATTCTCTTATCAAAACCCTAACCCTAGTGTCATTATTTATTCCATGAATGTGCATGTGTTTCTTTTCCTTCCAACTGTCGCATTCCTTTTTCATGCCTTTCTTCCCAAAATAGCCTTTCTTTCTGATTTAGCCTGCTTCCAACACTAAGCTTGGAGGAAAAAAATTTACAAATCACATAGATTTCCACTTGAAATTTGTTCAGAATGCAAATATTATGAAACATGATACAACAACACTCCTAAGCAAGTCTGAACACTATCACCATCAATGCCGATTAATGAAAATAGGCATCCATCCAATTCAAAACCGGTTGTAAAATTGTTGTCCAAAACACAGTCCCATTCGGTTAGTCAACTAGAAAACAAGATAACACAAGTCATTCAATCAATTGACTAGACAAGAAAGACACCAAGATAATTAGTCTCTATCAATCCAAAAATGTCTGCCAATCCAGATAGTCCTGTTGATTTTAGTGGTAACATGAGACATATATTTATGCATAGGTCTATGTGTCTAGATGTGTGGAAATTGTTGAAAGCATTCTACTCTTGAATTTGGTTTAATTAAATGAATTATTAAATTAATTTGATTTGATTAATTAATTATGTAATTATTTAATTGAGTTATTTAAGTAAAGTGCTAAAAGTACTTAGCATGCAATTTTTTCTTGCAATCTAAATCTCAAGTGAGATTAGAAATAGATTGTAACTCACGATTATAAAATAAAGGATAGGGTGAAGGAGGAAGACACTTGATACTTGAGAGTAGAGGATTTACTTTCAAGAGGATTGGATCACAAAGGACTGTGGTTCAAGATTCCGTATAGGTGAAGAAAGACTTTCATATAGAGATTAGGTCAAATAGGTAGAGTGAATAGAGGTAGCGTAGGTGGGTTTCAGTTGGAGGAAGTCACAAGAGAGTGTCACATTGTACAAAGTTTTCTGTACAAGATTTTTGTATGTGTACACAGGTCTTAGTGGAGATATTTGTATATATTCGTGGGTTTGATGAAGAAAATCACATACACCTCAGAAAGTGTGTAGTTCTAGTTCACACAACAATTCAAGCTTTTCCATATTTGTCTGTAGTTGTATTTCTATTAGTGGGCCATTATTCCTGTTACAGGAGCCTTGATTTTAGCATAATAAAATCATTCTAAGCATTGGTTTTCCCTCTGAGGTTTTTCCATGGGTTTATACCCAAAAATATTGGTGTTTATGTGTGCTTGATTTTGGTTTCCTTGTTTATGCTTTCATTGCATGTCTAGTCGATTACTCAATTGTGCTTTAATTCAATAAGTGATTTATTTGGAATTAACAGTCTAATGTTGAGTAGGAGAGATTTCAACATGGTATGAGAGTAGGTCCTATGAAGATAATCCATATATGTAGAATATACATAACCAGTAAGTGGAAATAAAATGATGAATTTTAGGGAAAAAACCATACTGAGGCAAAATTAAGTTTTTGCAGGTGTAGACGGGTGTACGTGGGTCACATAAGGCACAATCATGTACATACACAGGTTTTTTTGAGCACAATCACATATATGCAGGTTTCAGTAGTAACAATCACATACATACGTGAGTTGTAGTGGTGACAACCGCGTACATATGTGATTTGTTGTTGTGACAGTCACGTACAAGCCTTATAGGTCAATACAGGGGAAATTTTTAGTAGCAGGTTATTTTCAGGGAGAATTTTCATGTCTTAGACAACACTGTTGAGAGTTTAAGACATATTGGATGGAGCATCCAAATTCCTATATTCGAAAGCAAGGGTAACTTTGGCATTGAAGTAGTATGACCTTTGGGAGTTAGTGGATAAAGTAGTTACTCCATTGACAAATCTGACAACTTTGGATGCTCACAACAAGAAGGAGATAAAATTAGAGAGGGTACTCCTAAATTTAGTGAAGGATCATATAATACCTCACCTAAATGAGAAGAAGATGACCAAATATATGTTTTATGCCTTGGTAAGTTTATTCCAAAGCAAGAACATGAATAGGAAGATGGTTTTAAGGAATAAACGCATATCAGTTCATGTGTCTAGATTTGATAATGTTATGAAATTTATCATGAGGATCACACATGTGCATGATCAAATTGCAACCATAGGGGTGAAAATGGAGGACGCATAGCTCATGAATGTGGCACTGAATAGTCTTACAAATTCTTGGGAACCCTTTGTCAAGGGAGTTTGGGCTTGGGAAAATATCCCATATTAGTAAAGACTTTGGGATGATTGCATCCAAGAAGAGACCCAGGAGGATTTGAAGAGTAGCAAGCAGGGAGGTAGTGAAGAGAAATTATATCTTGTCGGTAAAACAAGGAAGGGAAAAGGAAAGGGATCTAGCAAGAAGGCTAACAGTGATGGACGATCATCACAACCAAGGAAGAATAAGGACTTGAGTAAAATTAAGTGTTTATCATGTCCTAAAAATGGACGTTATGCATCTCAATGTCTGGAGAAGAAGAATAAGGGTAATGGAAAGATGCAGACAACGACATCAACAAGGACACAAATTGATGAGTTTGCAGTGAAGTTTGAGAAGGATTAATCATTGGTTTCTTTCCTTTCTAACAACACAACAACGAGGAGTGCTTGGTTCTTGGACAGGGGTGGATATTGTCATATGAAATAAGCATGGGAGATATTTAGAATTATGATGAATAATGATGCAAATATTCATGTGCAACTTGGTGATGATGCAAAGTATGCAATGAAGGAAGAGGAAACAATTACGTTCTATATTGAGTCAGGAGGATTGTTATATTCCCAATATGTGCTTTGCATACTAGGTTTGAAGAAGAATTTTCTTTCAGTATTAGCTATGGAGGAAAAGGATTTTTTCCGTTACTTTTCAAAGAGGACATGTACTCATACATCCAGAGAAAGATAACTTGGAAAACATAGTGGTCGTTGGGGTTAGAGATGACACTTTATACATGTTACAGGGTAAGCATGTTCAGGCCTTGGTACATGGTAGTGACAACCTATGTGAGTTGTGGAACAAGAGGTTGAGACACCTACATTATAGAGAGTTTCCTATTCTAAGGGGGATTGTTACAGGTCTTCTAGAGTTTAGGATTGAGAAGCAGGGAGTGTGCAGAGGGTGTGCACTTGGAAATAATGACAAGGATTCTTTTCCTAGAAGTGAGGGTAGGTCCAAGGTGATATTGGATATTATTCATTCAAATGTGAGTGGGATGATGTCTATATCATCATTACAGGGATCATCATACTATGTGACGTTTATTGATGATTTCCACAGGAAAACATGGATCTTCTTTATGAATACCAAGGATGAGGTATTCCGTTGGTTGAAAGAGTTCAGGGCTCAGGTAGAGAACCAAACAAGTAAGAAGATCAAGGTCTTGAGTTTAGATAATGTGGGAGAGTACACCTCTGATGACTTCAATTATTTTTTCAAGGAGGCAAGGATCAAGAGGGAGCTAACATTCTCATAATATCCTCAACATAATGGGTTTGCGAAGAGAAATAATATGTCCATCATCAGTTCTTCTAGGGATATGATACATGACCAAGAGTTTCCTATGTTCATATGGACAGAGGCATGTAACACAATAGTGTATGTGCATAAAAAGAGTCATGATAGGGTATTAGGGGACAAGAATTCAGAGGAAGCGTTCTCAAGAGTGAAGTCAAAGATTGGTCATTTGAGGATATTTTGTTGTCCAATATACATCCATGTGCATGTGGAGAAGAGGACGAAGTTGGAGCCTTCAGGAGAGAAGGGTATATTTGTGGGGTACAACAAGACCTTAGAGGCTTACAAGATCTTCATTCTAGTGCAACGAAAGACAATTATGGGTAGAGATGTTAATTTTAAGGATAAATTGATATCTAGGAGTACTCAAGAGTCATCATTAGTGACAGAGAATGAGGAGAAACAAGCTCCAAAGGATGAGTAGTAGTCAACAATTTACACTTCAGGTGGGGAGGAGGAGTTATTCCTTTCCATGCTGAAATAATGTAACTGCAAATTGTATTCTTATTATTATTTGATATATTATTCATTGTATCAATCCCCATTGTGGATTGATCATATTGGCTATTGTAAAAGGACCAAATCCCCTTTTGTGGATTGGTCATAATGGAATTGTAAAAGGAAAAAGAAGAAGTCGGCCCCAAAATATATCAAGAGGCCCCGAAATATAATAAAGGTGGTTATAACCACCTAGATTAAGAAGTCGGCCGTGCCAGTGAAGAGACACTTCACACATTCTAGATTAGTGTAAATAAGGAGGCTAGCACCTCACTTAGACACACAACTCACTTGCTCATTGAGAGACAAGTTTCAGAACTACAGTTTGAGAAGAAAGAGAGAGAGTGGCACATCTTTGGGAGAGGATCTTCTGTATTAGCTTAAGTTATCTCTTGGCATTGTATTGGCTATCTATAATAAGGGATCTTCAGTACTAGTCTGAGTTATCTCTGGCATCAGACACCTTGGCATTGTATTGGCTATCTATAATAAGGAAGTTTTGCTGGGTTTTCTTCCCCTAGAGGGTTTCCAAGAATCAATGCTACGTCTCTTGTGATTGTGTATTTCTCAGTGATCTTGTCTTATGTTGTTGTTATCTATTGAAATGAAAAAAACTATAATAATGGCTTAAACATTAACATGGTATCAAAGCCAAGATGAAGAAAGCATCTTTCACAAGAGTGAAAAATGTCACTGTTGCCGTACATGCAAATTATGGGTTTTTGATGGTGAAGCTTTTCATCCCTAAAACCACCTAGAAAAGTGTGCCCTCCCCCAAGGATTACTTTGGCACTCTCAGCGAACCTTTTCAGTGGCTATATCTCCCAAAAAGTGAAACCCTAATTTCACAAAGTACGAAAAGTACTAGAAAACCAGTGTACTAGAAGTACCAAAAGTACCAGAGTACCAAAGGTACCAAAAAACTAGAAGCACCAGTCCATAAATCCGCAGATCAAGTTTGGAGGAGAAAAATTTGGATTTTCTTAGATCCAAACACACCAGGCTACTCATTTCAGCCAAGCACACCTCCTGGTAAGTTCAGAATTTGATTTTGAGCATTTTCATTTTTCGGTCATTTTCCTAGCTCCAGGTAAAATATGTCTGCAAGCACTAAACTTGTTGACAAGCTAGAAGGTGTGGAAAACTTATGTTCCTAGAAGTATAGGATTGGACTCATTCTTGAAGATAATGACCTAGCAAAATTCATCAAAGGAGAAATTCCAGAACTCGACGATGCTGCAGAAAAAGCCAAGCATCAAAAGGACATAATTAGGGCCAAAATAATCATTGCAGATTCAATCAAAGACCACATGATTCCTTATGTGTCATCTAAGAATAATTTGAAAGAAATGTTTGATTCCTTGAACAGACTGTATGAAGGAAAGAACATAAATTGAAAGATGAATCAAAGAACTCAACTGAAGAATACAAGGATGCAGAAAGGAGAAACAATTCAAGAATATTTCTCCAGAATCTCAGAATTCAAAGAATAGTTAGAAGCGATTGGAGATACCATAGATGAATAAAAAATCATAATGAAAGCCCCAAATGGTCTCACAAGACATTGGGATGCATTCATCCAAACGATATGTGCCAGAATGGAGAAACTGAAGTTTGATAGTCTATGGGAAGAATGAATCCAAGAAGAAACAAGAGTATATAACCATGAAGCGCTACTAGCAAGAGATGATGATAAAGCCCTAGCTACTCACAGCAAAAGAGGAAGGAAGAAACCCTACTTCAAAAATGAGACTCGTAAAGAGCCTCAACCGTCAAACAAATTCAATAATAAAGAATCTCATCCAAGGAGATTTCAGAAGAAAAGACAACGAAAGGAAAGAGATTACTCATCTGTACAATGCTACCATTGTGATAAGATGGGACACATTGTGAAATTCTATCCAGCCAGACGAGAAGAATACAAGAGAAAACATAAGAGGCACCATGCCCATGTAGTCAAAGATGAAGAGCCACCTATAAAGATGATAAGAGAGTAGATCAAAGACCATGTCTTAATCTTGGCCCTCTCAGGATCTGTAACACCTGGAGAGGAAACTTGGCTCATTGATAGTGGTGCATCCAAGCACATGACGGGACAAAGAGACATTCTCTCTTGTATCTCAGAAAATAAGTTTTCTTAGAAAGTGACACTTGGAGATGATTACCAATATCCCATCAAGGGAATGGGAGAATCAAACTACAAACTAAATTCAAGGAATTCACTAAAGATGAAGGACGTACTGTATGTACCAGGTTTGACTAAGAACCTACACTCCATTTCAGCTTTAGAAAAGAAAGGCTTTAGAGTTGCCTTTATAGATGCAGAAGTTCTTATGTGGGCTAAAGGAGAAAACTTAAATGAAGAAATCATCATTGGAAGTGAAGAAAATGGCTTGTATAAACTAAAGGGTCACTCAGAGGCTTCCATGACCCACGCCATTGAAAACTCATGTGAACTTTGGCATAGAATATTATCTCACATCAACTACAAGGCACTACCATACATATGCAAAGTGGTCACAGGTTTACCAAAACTCAAGGTTGACCATGAAGGCATATGCAATGGATGTGCACAAGGGAAGAACATCAAGAACCCTTTTCCAAAGAGAGACAACAAAGAAGAAGGAGTTCTAGAGCTCATTCATTTAGATGTATTCCATCGTCCTCTGTTAGTGGGTGTGTATATTATGTATCATTTATTGATGATTATTCTCGTAAGAACTGGGTATATTTTTTGAAATATAAAGATGAAGTGTTCAGCAAGTTCAAGGAATTCAAAGCCTTGATAATAAATCTTTATGAAAGAAATATTAAGATACTCAGGTTAGATAATGGAGGAGAATATAACTCAAAAGAGTTTGTGAACTTCTACAAAGATGTTGGGATCAAGAGNTTTTTGAAAGAAAGACTAAGATACTCAGGTCAGATAATGGAGGAGAGTATACCTCAAAAGAGTTTGTGGACTTCTACAAAGATGTTGGGATCAAGAGGGAACTCACTACTCCCTATAATCCCCAACAAAACGGTGTAGCTGAATGAAAGAACATAACGATAATGGAAGCTGTGAAGACTATGATCCATGATCAAGATCTTCCTATGTGCTTATGGGTAGAAGCAGCAATGGCAACTGTATATGTGCAGAAGAAATTGTCCCATAGTGCACTTGGGCTCAAGACCTCAAAATAGATATTCACCAGAAAGAAGCCAGAAGTAAGCCATCTCAAAATATTTGGCTACCTAGTATTTATTCATATATCGAAAGAGAAGAGAAACATGATGGAACCTTAAGGAAAGAAGGGAATATTTGTGGGATACTGTGAGGTATCCAAGGCCTTTAGAATCTATATACCAGGTCACTGTCACATTGAGATCAGCAGGGATGTGACCTTTGATGAAGATGCAGTGCTCAAGAAATCAAGAATATGCCAGCTTGAATAAGTATATGAAGAGGAACCTACAATCCCGAGAACTGCAGTGAGGGAGGTTCCCAGAGCCGCAGAACCAGTGAGGGAAGTCGTAACTTCCCATGATGAGAAAATTATAGAATACCATGATATATTATAAGTTCAAGAACCTCCTCAGATGATGATCCTCCATAAAATAAAGCTAGCTTGGGCTAGAGATATTATTCAAGATGGAGAGAAGTATTGTGTTCCCGAAGGAACTACGAGACAGGTCAAAAGACCAAATCCATTCTCTAGTTATAGGGATTTTATGTGTGATCCTCTAGAGGAGGAGCCTACCTGCTTTGAAAAATCCATTCAGAGGAAAGAATGGATAGATTCCATGATAGAGGAATACCAATCCATAATAAAGAACGAAGTATGGGAAATAGTTCCCAGACCGAAGAGTATAGATGTGGTATCCTCCAAATGGCTCTTCAAAATAAAACATGTTGCTTATGGAAGTATTGAGAAGTATAAAGAAAGATTTGTCGCTCGTGGATTTTCTCAAAAGGAAGGCATTGAATATGAAGAGACATTCGCTCCTGTAGCCAGATACACTTCGATCAGAACCATCAAAGCTCTTGCAGCTAAGATGAATTGGAAGTTACACCAGATGGATGTGAAGACAACTTTCCTAAATGGTGTCATCAAAGAGGAAGTGTATATAGAGAAACCTCAAGGATTTGAAGTTGAAAACATGAAATCTCATGTCTGCAAATTGAAGAAAGCCTTATACGGATTGAAGCAAGGTCCTAGAGATTGGTATGGCCGGATAGACAGTTTCCTGACGAGATTGGGCTTTACCAAGATTAAAGAAGATTCTAACCTCTACTTCAAGGTTATGAACGATGAGCCAGTGATACTATTGCTATATGTGGATGACTTATTCTTAACTGGAGAAGAAAATCTCATCACCGAATGTAAGAAGAGACTCACTTTAGAATTTGAGATGAAAGACCTTGGCCTAATGCAGTCAAAATGCTGAAGAGATTCGATATGTTGGAATGCAAGTCCATGAATACACCCATGGAAGCGAAGCTGAAGCTGCTGGTCGACACTTCATCATAATTGATTGATGCCACGCTGTACATAGAGATTATTTGATATTTGATGTACCTGACGAACACCAGACTAGACATTTGTTTTGTCGTGAACACCTTGAGTCAGTTTCTGGTAGAACCTAGACTTGTTCACCTAGTGGCTGCAAAACATGTGATGAGGTACCTTAAGGGTACAATAGATTGTGGTCTCAGCTATGATGG
>SNQJ01S0176926.1:0-19886 GCA_010110895.2 Picea sitchensis | reverse complement strand
TGTTGTATTTGCATGTGCATTTTCCTTCATGTCCAAATACCTTCATCAATCTTGTGGTCCAAAATCCATAACTAGGGTTGACATCAATGACAACAACCAATCTTCCAACACATGATTGGTGTCTTGAATCCTTGAAATTGGAAATCCCTTCATTTTATTGTACCACTTCAATTGGAATCCTCCAAGCATTGATTGTCTTCTGCTGCATATCCTCCAAGAACATGGAAAATATTGCATTGTTCTATTGCTGGTTCTTGGGGTCCTTTTCCTGCCACAAATTTTCGTAATTCGTTGCACTACATTTCCCCTTTCTATCTAGAAAAGCTGAAAAATTTGGGCTCTTTCTATCCCATCAATGTTATCAATATTAGCAACCAGGAGTAATGGAATTATGTTCCATTATCCTTTGCATCTCTGCAATCTATCAAGAATTGGTTCAAAAAATATGGTGCCCAACTAAACACTACACCCTTTGCACATTGTGCACCTATTGCTATAACTCTTGCTGGGACTTCTTCCTTTATGCACTTCCTAAAAAGTTTGAAAGCTATCAACTTTGTGGGAAACTTTGTTGCATGGTCGTTGATATCCTTGATGATTATTCCTTCGGTTCCCTTATTTGTCCCAAACTACTCTTTTTCTTCCTATGCAATTTCTTTATCCATGGATTTATTGTCCAAATAATCATATGGATTTACGACATTGGTAGGCAACCCTGTAATCTTAGCTATGCGATCCACATCTATAGGGACCGTCTTTTCCATCCACAAGATTCCTCCATGCAACCTGGCTAGTAGTTGCTTCACACAAAGGCCTACATTTTTACCACACCCAAAATGTGGTATGTCCAACAGATTTATAATGCCTGAGTTGTAGAGACCAGGGGCTAATGATCCAGCTGTAGCGAGCTCAAATGGGTTTCCCTAGGGGGTCGCCTTGGCCCAGGGTCTCCAGAAGTACACTTCTGGCGTGAGAGTCAAGAGCTTCACTTTGCTCCGATTGTCGTTATCCACATATTTTAGCTTCGACACTTTTCCTAGCATATCTTCCACTTTACCTTCCTGGTTCAGGACGGCAGATGGAAGAGGCGGGCGACGTAGTAGCGTGTTGGCCTATAATGTCTTTGACCAGGACTTCCTCTGCGATGGTTATTTTAGCTTCGACACCTTTCCTAGCATATCTTCCACTGCAACTACAACATTTGGGAAATGAGGTAGAGTGATCTCTACTACGCTTGGTACTTTCCTCTTATTTTTCTTCTTCTCCCTCTATTTCATGTTGGCCTATAATGTCTTTGACCAGGACTTCCTCTGCGATGGTTTTTTGCTTTTGTTTGTCCTTTTCCTCCGTTTCTACAAGGTTTTCAGAACTAGGGTTTGCACTTCCGTTAAGTTTTTCTATGCTTTGGCCTGCTTGTACTTGTTTTGTGGTTGATAGTTCTTATTATATCATGGTGGGACTCCTCGATTTGGTCTCTAATGTTGTAACATCCTCCAGCTCCACAAAATTATCTGGTTCTTCCATTCTTTCCTTCTTCCTTCCTGATTGTCGAGTTACTCGTACAAATTGGTTAGGAGCGCCAACCTTTAAGGGTGCCATCTAACTAGTATTGCACACAATAGACTAACTTCTCCTCTTACTCAATCACCCTTTTCTCATGCTCTCAAGTGCTCAGTTTCTCAAAAATAGCTAAGTCTCGAACTTGCACGTGCTTTTCTCTTTTTATAAACTCGATCATAATGTTTTGTCTTGTTTTTCACCTTTTTCTAGTTATTTGTGTGGTGTCTAATTTTCCTACGCACACTCTTCCAAATTATGTTGCACCAATTTTTTTGTTGCGCGTTGTTCTTCCTGAATTATTTGTCTCTTATTTATTCCTCCTAATTACTTATTTTTGGATTTTTCTTTTTTTATCTTCCTTTTTCTTCTTTTAGCTCCTACTATTTACAATATGTGCACGTCTACTTGTTGCACTGAAACTACTGAGAGTTAGTAGGTTGAATGTCCCTATACAGTTTCAGTTGAATACCATTCACTATTCCTTGCACTTCCTTTCCTGTTAAGTCTTGCAGTTGTACAAACCCTCCATCTGTGACAAAATTTATCTGATATGGCCCTAGCCAATGCATTCTAAGCTTCCCTGGGTGTTGCAAATACTTACTGTCATAGAGGAGAACCAAATATCCTTCCTTAAACTTATTCTTATTGATATTTATGTCATGCCATGATTTATCCTTTTCTTTCTGTACCTCTTGATGAAAACCTGCCATGATTCTCTCTTCTTCTAATTCCATTAGTTGAGCTAATATTTCCCGTGTTGTGCCACTTTCCGGCAATGCACAGACTTGGTATCAAATAATCTAAGGGAAATACTGCCTCATGTCCATACACCAATCTAAAGGGTGTTTGTCTTATTATTTTCTTGCAGTTAGTTCTATAAGCCCAAAGTTCTGTTGGTACCTTCAAATCCCAATCATCTATGTTTACATTGAAAATATTTGTCAAGGCATTTTCCAAAATCTTGTTGAAGGCTTCCACTATTCCATTTTCTTGAGGGTGGTAAGGAGTACTCTTCTAGTGGTATATCTTAAATTCTTCAATCATTTCCTCAATTGTTCTATTGATGAAGTGAGTTCCCTGATTGCTCGTCAACATTCTTGAACAACCAAACCTTGTCACTACATTCTCAAATAAAAAGTGTGTTGCAGTCTCCGTGATGCAATCTATTACTGGTGTTTCCTCAACTCATCTGGTCAAGTGTTTTGTCGCTGTAATAATGTATATAGCTCTTGATCTCCTTGTTGGTGGATTGATTGGACCTACAAAATCTATTACCCATTTATTGAACACTTGTAAATTAACCTGTGGTCTTAGTGCCATATCATCCATCCTGGATGGCTTCCCAACTTTTTGACAAGCATCACACTTCTGATAGTATTCTTTTGAATCATTATGAATTGTTGAACACCATAAGTCTATGCCCAATACCTTATGTGCGGTAGTTTTTCCTGTGTAATGACCTCCTGCAATCCCTTCATGCGCCTATGCCAATATAATGGGTCTTTCATTCTCCATCAAACATCTCATCAAGATGCTATCTGCTCCAAGTTTGTATAAATAACCTGCAATCGACTAATAATCTGTAGATCTGACCACCAAATTTTTCTTCTATGCGGTAGTAAATTCTCTTGATGCAAATCTTGTACTCAAAAACTCAATAATGTCAACAAAATATTCATCAGTTATCTATACGGAAAACAATTGTGCATATGGAAAACTGTCTTCCAAGCTACTGCGATCTTCTCCATTTGTTATCCTGGACAAGTGATCTGGTACTGCATTCAATCTTCCAGGATTCACCATAACTTCAAGGTCAAATTCCTGAAATAATAATATCCATATGCATATCCTTCCCCCCAACACTGGCTTATTAATTAAATATATCATATATGAATGATCTGTAAACATATTAAAGTGTTTTCCTAACAAGTAATGTATGTATTTATGAAAAGCATACACCATAGCTAGACCTTCTCTTTCTATAGTATTGTAGTTCTATTCGCAATCTGATGGCTTTTTGATTTCAAATGCAATAGGGTGATCTATATCACCTTCTCCTAGATGGGTTAATGTTGCTCCTAATGCAGTTGCTGATGAATCCACATGCACATGAAATTCCTTTAACCAATCTGGAAAAACCAGAATTGGAATAGTAACCATATTCTCCTTCAAAATATCTAGACTCTTCTGGCATTCATCATTCCACTGATACTTAGTATCCTTCTTCAACAGTTTCTCCATTGGCATGGTGATCTGCGCATATCCTCTTATGAATTTCCTATAATCTCCTGTATGTCCCAATGTAATATTCAACTGGTGCACTGACTTTGGTGGTGGTAAGTTAACTATGACAACAATTTTTGTAGGATCAACCAATAGACCCTGTTTACACATGGCATGCCCTAACAAAATGACAAAAGGTGCGTTGAAAATACACTTCTTAATGTTTAATGAGTTATGACATTGTCTACATCTATCCAACATCAAATTTAAGACTTCAACATGATCTTTCAGAAAACATAACATTGTCCAATCACCCAAGTAAACCTCCAAAAACTTATGAATAAATTCCTTGAAAGCTCATACTACTACTCTTGAAAACCTGGCCGGTGCATTCTTCAATCCAAATGGAATAACTGTATATTGAAATGAGCCCCACTCTATAGAAAATGGTGTCTTGTGTCTATCTTCTGATGCTATACTGATATGATGATAACTTGAAAATCCATATATAAAAGAATAAGCTTCTTGACCCCCTACATTCTCCAAAACTTTGTTTGTAAATGGGGTAGAAAAATGATCATGTAGGAAAGTATCATTCAATTTTCTCAAATATACACAAATCCTAATCCCTCCTTGCTTTTTTTCCTGTACCACCATAGGATTGATCCATTCCGACTCTTCTACAGGTTCTATAACACCAACTTCTAGCATTTTATCAATTTCGGTCTTCACCTTCTCTTTGTATATTGGATTCAATCTGTATGGCCTCTGTCTGATAGGTCTTTCTTTTGGATTTAATGGGATATTCATCTCTCCTAGCTCTCTAGACAGCCCCTTCATCTGTTAGAATGTTGTTGGGAATAAGTCACTATATTCACTTAATAATTTTGTGATCCTTTCTATTGTTTGATGATCCCAATAATCTCGAATACTAGCCATTTTTGGGTTATCTGCAGTTCTAATATTTACCTTCTTGATCTTTAATGGTGCAGCATAATCTTTTGAATCCATATTGGGGAATTCTACTTTCCTTTCACCTTCTACTTCTAGGATCTATATATTGCACAGATTATCTTTTGTTGGTTCTTCTGCTTCTACTACGTGGTAACAGTGTAGCAATTGTTTAACTGTCTCGCTAGCCTGCATCTAAGATGATAGAATTATTTCAAACTTTGGTTCTTCAAATATCCTGTCCCTTACCACTTTCAACATTGTATCAATCTTTGGACTGTCATTCTCAAAGAAAAATGTAACTACACGGTTTTGTTGTATTTCTTCCCAATTGGCAGTTTCTCTACAATGTTCCTGTTTTGTGTACCAGTTATTCGAAATGTCTACTAGTGTGTGGATAAAATGGTGTGGACATTCTTCTGGTTGTACTAATATCCATTGAAATATGAACTTTTCTACATGCTCTTGGGGTTGTCCACATCCCTCATATTTATCCTCATATTTATGCTCATGTTCTACACTAAATCTTATGCGCAGTAACCTTTTTCATTGGAACCAATTGTTGATCTTTGCCTTATGTGTACCCCAACATCTTGCAGGTGTAGATTTTAAAGCAATATCAAGTGCTAGTAATATCTTATTATCCATAACCTATACCTCATATTTTATAAAAAAAAATCTTCTAAATCATTCAATCCATAAAAAGTGGGAGGTTCTCTTACCTCTGTACCAACCCATCTTAGCAAGCACATCATTCTTGCACATCTCCTGGTGGATAATTCATGTAATCGATGTTGCTATTTTTCTAGTCCCATGTCAGATTTTGAAGCACAAGAACTAATACTCCTCAACCTGAGCATGCCATATGTAGTTGGGTTGATATAATCTTCTTCACGCACGACAGTTCTGTATAGTGGATTCACATCTTCTGTAAGAATATTATCCGTCGCAGGTTCCACATACTTGCCTCCTTCTGAGGGATCCAATGGCACAATAAATTTGTATTCTCTAGACTCAAATATCATATTCCTTGTCTTCAAATTGATAATAGCCTAGTTATGAAAGGCCCAATCCAGACCCAACAATGTTGGATATGGTGAAGTATTGTCTAGTATGTCAATTAATTCAAAATCAACCATGGTGCACACACCATCTAAGTCTACCGGAATCCCCTTCAACCTTCCAATTGGCACCACTTTGTGCTGATTTTCCAACTTCAACTGAATATGTGAATACCCCAATTGTGGTTCTCCCATAACTTCCCAAGTTTTCTTTGGAAGAACATTGACTTCATATCCTAAGTCTAGTATGATATCCCCCATATTGAAATCTCCTATGTTAGAATTCAATATGAATTCCCTACTAGTTATTCTCTTCTTTCGGACCTAATTTACTCTTTTTACCCCCTCTTGCCGAGGATTAAACTTTTCTAATAAATTTTGCAGTACTTGTAAGGAATTTTATCACTCAATAATTTGACAAAATATCCCAAAACGTTTCTGAAGTCACTTACTTGTTCCTAGGACTACTCTCGATTGGTCTGATCAAATAATGAAGGAATGTCATAGACTGATATCTCATCTATTGGATTCATTCCTAAAGTGGACACAATATTTTCCTTCAATATATCTTGTTTGGATTCTTTGAATATCTCTTTCTCCTTTCATGCATCAAACTTATGTTCAGGCACTAAATTCTTCCTAACCCACTCATATTGGTCCTAATCCTTTCTGGTTGCATTTTATCCTATCTTGGCTCCACCTCTAGTCACTATGGTAATATTCTTCTTGTCTTCTTCTCTTTTTCCCACCCCGATCCATTGTACATTATGATTAGTCTGGTTCCTCTTGTCCTGTACCTTTATCAAAAGTGTTGGACAGTCCTTCGTTTCATGGTCTACTGCGTGATAGTACATACATGTCGCAGGTGGATGTGGGTTGTCTCTAGCATAGTTCCCTGGTTTCTGACAGTTATGACACACTACTGGTCCTTGACCTCCTCTTAAGCCTCTTCCTCCACGACCTCCTCCTCTAAATCCTCCTCTATTACCCTGATTCTCTCCATGCAATGTGTTATATTGAGGTCCTTGATTATACTGCGGTTGTGAATTATTGTATTGTTATGGTAGTGTGCACTACTGTGAAGGATTATACTATTGTTTCCCTTGAAATTGTTGGACATTATACTGTGGTTGTGCTGCAAACTGTTGCACGGTATTGTACTGTGGTTGTTGCAAAATGTTATACTGTAGTCGCTGCACATGTTTTCTTTTTACATGTTCATCCTGCACCATGTATGTATCTACAATCCTTTCTTTCATCATCTACACGGTTTGATAGTTCTTGTCTTCGTGTCCAACTGACTTACAAAAGTTACAAGACATACTCTTCGGAACTATCTAATATTTATGCATTAGGGGGAAAGGATACTTCAAGTGTGGTAAAAATGAATTAGCAAACAAATTTCTATTATGTGTATCAGTAATGGTGTATTTTAACTTACCTTTTAACCTTTTAAATTTCTGGTCCACTTCCCAGACTGATTCTCCTAGTTTCTGCTTGATCTCTATCATTTCATTCATAAACTGATCTTTTGAACTTGGCTTCTAAAATTCATTTATTAACTGCCTCTTCACATATGTTGTAGTTGTAGGTGTTCATGTTGGGTTATTTGTTGATAGACCCATGTACCAATCTAATGTGCGGTCTCTAAAAGTGATTTCAAACTACAAAACCTTTATATCCTCACCTAAAATATGTTTTGTTGCCTATATATTCTCACAAATGAACAAATGTTTTTATGGGTCATCTAACCTGTCCCCTCGGAACTATGGTAACCTGATAGTTGGATCTTTTCCTGCCATTATGAAATTTTATGAACTACAACCTCCACATGGTGTAGATACTTGACGGCTACATGTTGAACTTGCACTTCTACTATTGGACCCATGTCCAGGAAAATTTCTTCTACCACTGATCACTTACTGGTTAACTTCATTTTCTTTTTCAATTGTGTTAGTCGCACATGGGGTTATGGGTTCCACACTAATTTGGATCTGGAATGGAGATCCTTCTTCTCCATTGGACCCATGACCTTTGGTTTTCCTCTCATATGTTGTGTGCAAGATAACCTTAAATTTGAAATAGGTTGCAAAGTGTCTCGACTGTTGCAAACTGTTGGAGTTTTTTGTTAGTTGATCCTGCCACTTTCTCCTTGAATTTTGGAAATAAAGTGTTGTCAGATGTTGAGTGATTGTTTGAATACCACCTAATATTCCAAATATGGAACTGTTGATTTCATCCCCTTTAAATTTTCCTTTGTCTCCAACTATCTGCCTTGAAATCTAGAGTTTTTTTTCAATTTTGGATTCTTAATATATAAGCCCGAGAACAAAATTTGGCTTTAAAAGCCAAATAATTTTTATTTCCCCAAACATTTACATTTTTCCCAAAACATATTTTTTGTCTTTGGCCACACTGGTGCCAACAACTAGTACGCTAGCATTACGAGACTTGAAGATGCTACAAAAGTGCCAAATTTGACCGCCGCTACAAAAGATGAATTATCACAAATTATACAGTGCTAACATGAAGAACCAAAGTTTGAAATAATTCCAGCATCTTAGAGGCAAGCTAGCCAGACAGTTAAACAACTTCTACATTGTTATCATGTAGAAGAAGCAGAAGAACCAACAGAAGATAATCCATGCAATATCCAAATCCCATAAGTATAAGGTGAAAGGGAAGAACGCCCCAAGATGGATTCATAAGATTATGATCCAGCATTAAAGATCAAGAAGGTAAATATTGGAACTGTAGATAACCCAAAAATGGCTAGTATTGGAGATTGATCATCAGATAGTATAAAGGATCACATAATTACTGCATGAATACAATGAATTATTCCCAACAACATTCTCATAGATGAAGGGGATAGAAGGAGATATGCGAGAGATGAATATCCCATTAAATCCATAAGTAAAACCTATCAAACAGATGTCGTATAGATTGAATCCAATATACAAAGAGAAGGTGAAGACCGAAATTGATAAAATGCTAGAAGCTTGTGTTATAGAACCTGTAGAAGAGTCGGAATGGATCAGTCCTATGGTGGTACAGGATAAGAAGCAAGGAGGGATCAGGATTTGTGTAGATTTGAGAAAATTAAATGATGCTTTCCTACATGATCATTTTTCTACCCCATTTACAGATGAAGTTTTGTAGAATGTAGGGGGTCAAGAAGCTTATTCTTTTACAGATGGATTTTCAGGTTATCATCAGATTAGGATAGCACTAGAAGATAGACACAAGACAACATTTGCTATAAAGTGAGGCTCATTTCAATATACAGTTATGCCATTTGTATTAAAGAATGCACCAACCATTTTTTCAAGAGTAGTAGTAACAACTTTCAAGGACTTTATTCATAAGTTTTTGGAGGTTTACTTGGATGATTGGACAATGTTCAATTTGTTGAAAGACCATGTTGAAGTATTAAGGCTAAAGTTGAATAGATGCAGATAGTGTAATATCTTATTAAATATTAGGAAGTGTATTTTCAACACACCTTTTGGCATTTTGTTACGGAATGTGGTATGTAAACTGGGTCTGCTGGTTGATCCTGCTAAAATTGTTATCATAGTTAACTTACCACCACCAAAGTTAGTGTGCCAGTTGAAGAGCACATTGGGCCATGTAGGATATTATAGGAAATTCATAAGAGGATATGCACAAATCACTATGCCAATGGAGAAACTACTGAAGAAGGATACTAAGTATTAGTGGAATGATGAATTCCATAAGAGTCTAGATATTTATAAGGAGAATATGGTTACTGCGCCAATTCATGTTTTTCCAGATTGGTTAAAGGAATTTCATTTGCATGTGGATGCATCTACAATTGCATTAGGAGCAGTATTAACCCATCCAGGAGAAGGTGATATATATCACCCTATTGCATTTTCAAGCAGAAAGTTGTCAGATTCCAAAAAGAACTACAATACTACATAAATAGAAGGTCTAGCTATGGTGTATGCTTTGCATAAATAAATACATTACTTATTAGGACAACACTTTAAGATGTTTATAGATCATTCAACTATGAGATATTTAGTTAATAAGCCAATGTTGGGGGGAAGGATATGCATATGACAATTATTATTTCAGAAATTTGACTTTGAAGTTGTGGTGAAGCCTGGAAGATTGAATGCATGACCAGATCACTTATCTAAGATAAAAAATGGAGAAGATCCCAGTAACTTGGAAGACAACTTTCCAAATGCACAATTGTTTTCAGTGCAGATATCTGATGAATATTTTTCTGACAATATTGAGTTTTTGAGTACAGGATTTTCACCAACAGAATTTACTACTACGCAAAAGAAAAACTTAGTGGTCAGAGTTGCAGATTATCAGCTAATTGCAGATCATTTATACAAACTTGGAGAAAATAACATCTTGAGGAGATGTGTAATGGAGCATGAAAGACCCATTATATTGGTAGAGGCGCATGAAGGGATTGTAGGAGGTCATCACGCAGGAAACGCTACTGCACAGAAGGTATTGTGCGTAGGATTATGGTGGCCAACAATTCATAAGGATTCAAAAGAATAATGTTGGAAGTGTGATTTTTTCTAAAGAGTTGGGAATCCATCCAAGAGGGATGAAATTTCATTGAGACCACATATTAATTTATAAGTGTTCTATAAATGGTCAATAAATTTTGTAGGTGCAATCAATCCATCAGCAAGAAGATCAGGATCTAGATAAATTATTACATTGATGAAATATTTGACCAGATGGACTGAGGAAACACTAGTAAATGATTGCAGCACAACAACTGCAACACACTTTTTATTTGAGAATGTAGTGACAAGGTTTGGATGTCCAATAATATTGATGAGTGATCAAGGGACTCATTTTATCAACAATACAATTGAGTCAATGCTTGAAGAATTTAAGATATACCACCGAAAGAGTACCCCTTACCACCCTCAAGAAAATGCAACAGTGGAATCCTTAAACAAGCTTTTGGAGAATGTCTTGAGAAATATTTGCAATGTAAACATAGATGATTGGGATTTGAAGGTACTAGCATTACTTTTGGATTATAGAACTACCTACAAGAAACTAACAGGAAAAACACCCTTTAAATTGTTGTATGTACAATAGGAAGTAGTCCCCTTAGATTATTTGATACCAAGTCTGTGCATTGCATCAGTTATAGACATGACAAAAATTGGCGCAGTGTAGGAAATATTGGCTCAACTAATTGAATTAGAAGAAGATAGAATCATGGCAGGTTTTCATCAAGAGGTACATAAAGCAAAGGATAAAGCATGGCATGACATACATATCAATAAGAAGAATTTTAAGGAAGAAGATCTGGTTCTCCTCTATGACACTAAGTATTTGTAGCACCCAAGGAATCTCATAATGCATTGGCTAGGGATATATCAGATAAAGTATGTCACAGATGGAGGGGTTGTACAACTACAAGACTTAACAGGAAAAAAAAAGAAAGGAATTGTGAATGGTAGTCGACTAAAACTCTATAGGGATATTTGACCTACTAACTCTCAGTAGTTGCAAAACAGTAAGTAGACTTGTACATATTGTAAATAGTAGGAGCTAAAAGAAGGAAAAGGATGATAAAAATAGAAAAATGAAGAAAAATCCAAAAATAAGTAATTAGAAGGAATAAGTAAGAGACAAATAATTTAGGAATGACAGTGGGAAACAAACAAAAATTAGTGCGGCATAATTTGGAAGACTATGCACAGGAAAATTATATGCCGTGCAAATAATCGAAAAAAGTGAAAAACAAGACAGAACATTAATGACCGGGTTTATAAAAAGGGAAAAGCACTAGCAAGTTCGACACTTAGCGATTTTTGAGCAATTGAGCACTTCAAAGCATGAGAAAAGGGTGATTAAGGAAGAGTAGAAGTCAGTCAATTGTGTGCAATACTAATTAATGTTCCTTATATTTTCCAATCCCATCATACTTCTCCAAATATATGTTTTCCTATCCTGTGCCAAATCTAATGCATAGTAATCTCTTGCACTGATATCAGTTCTTAATCTTATCTTTACAAGAACCCCACCAATGTGTAGGTGTTTCTTTCAATGTTATATCTAGAACTAATAATATCTAATTTTCCATAACATCTAGCTCAAAATTCCTTAAAAATTCTTCCAAATTATTTTGACCATGAAAAGTAGGAGGTTCTCTTACCTTTGAACCAATCCATCTTAGCGCACGTGTCATTCTAGCACATCTTCTAGTAGATAACTCATGTAATCATTGTTTCCAGTTCTCTAGTCCCGCATCAGATTCTGAAGCACAATAACTAATGCTCCTCCAACTCAACATTCCATATGCATTTGGGTTGACGTAATCCTCTTCGCGTGCGATAGTTCTATAAAATTGATTCACCTTGTCTGAAATGAAGTTTTTTGTTGCAGGTTCAATGTATCATCCACCTTATGAGGTATCCAAGGATGTTATAACTCTATACTCTCCATATTCAAAGATCATATTCCTGGTCTTCAAATTAATAATAGCCTAATTATCAAATGCCCAATCCAATTCCAACAGTGCTAGATAAGGTTGAGTGTTTTCTACTATGTCAATCACTTCAAAGTCTTCCATGGTGCACACACCATCTAGATCTATTGGTATCTCATTCAATCTACCAATTTGAACCACTCTATGTTGATTTTCTAACTTCAAATGAATAGTTGAATACCCTAGTTGAGGTTCTCCCATGGCTTCCCATGTCTTCTTAAGAAAAACATTAACTTCAGAACCCAAATCTAGTATGATATCTCCCATATCGAAATATCCATTGTTTGCATTCAACCTGAATTACCTACTTGTCCTTATATTCTTACAGGCCTGGTTGACTCTCCTCTTCTCTAATTTAATTTCTTCTCCAGAACTACACTTTTATAACATACTTTGTAGCACTTATAAGGATGTCTTATCATTCAATAACTTCAAACATGACCGCACAAAGTTTTTAATATCACTTACTTGTTCTGAAGTCTACTCTCCACTGGTCTAATCAAATAATTGATTCATGTCATAGACTGGTACATCATCTACTAGCTTTGTTCCTGAAGTAGAAGTAGTATTCTCCTTCAAAATATCTTGTTTAGTCTGCTTGAAGGTCTCATTTTCTTTGCACGCATCAAACTTATGTTCAGGTTCTGCATTCTTTCTTACCCATTAGCGTAGATCATTTTTTTGCTTTGTTGCATCTTCTCTTGTCTTGGCTCCACCTCTAGTCACTATATTGATATTCTTCCCATCATCCTCTCTGGTTTCCACAACAATCCATTGCACATTCTGATTATTTTGGTTCCTCTTTTCCTTTATCTTTACCAAAAGTGTTGAACAATCTTATGTATCATGGTCTATTGCATGACAATACATACATGTCACAGGTGGTTCTGGACAGTCTCTTGCATAGTGTCTAGGTTTTTGACAATTATGACATACTATTGGTACTCTACCTCCTCCAAATCATCCTCCTCTGAAGCCTCCTTTGTTACCTTGATTATCTCTGGGCAGTGTATTATACTGAGGTGCCTTATTATACTACAGTTGTGCATTATTATGCTGCAGTGGTGGTTCAAATTGATGCGTGTTATTGTACTGCAGTTGTGCTCCAAACTGTTGTGTGTTATTATATCATTGCTACACAGGTTGTCCTATCATGTGTTCAACCTACACTCTATAATTATATGAAGTCCTCTCCTTCATTATTTCCAAAGTTCTACAATCCTTGTCTTCATGTCCAATTGACTTACAGAAATTACAAAATGCAGTCTTTGGTACTATCTGATACTTCTGCATCACAGGACAATGATAACAATCATGTCCATGTGTTCTACATATCTCACAACATGTCCCTTGTGGTGGTAAAGGGTTTGGCATACCTGCTCCCAAGTATTGTGCAAAGGTTGGGCACTCGTTCTTATGATAACCTTTTGTTCTGGATAATGTACACTAGACATCTTCTCTCTTCTCCTTACCTTTATTCTGATTCAAATGAAATGTCAGGTTCTTCATATCTTCTCAGAGCTCTTCCACAACTTTATCTGTATGCTTATATTGATTCTCCTCTAACTCTAAGGCTGCTTGCAGAGCCTTATCCTGAGTTTGGAATTTATGTGGCCTGAATGGGTACTTCAGATGTGGAAGTAATGAATTAACAAATAAATTTCTATATTGCATATATGTGATGGGAAAATTCAACTTACCTTTTATCCTCTTGAACTTCTGATCAATCTCCCACATTGATTCTCTTGTCTTCTTCTTGATCCCTATCATCTCATTCATGAATTGGTGCTCTGAACTTGGTTGTTGAAATTCATTAATTAACTACTTCTTGACATATGTGATGGTTGTAGGCGCTCCCATGGGATTATTTACTGTGAGACCCATACACCAATCCAGTGCGCGGTCTTTGAATGTAATTTCCAACTATGCAAACTTTGTATCTTCATCTGTAATCTGCTTAGCTTCCCATATCTTCTCACAGATAAAAAAATGCTTCTCTCGGTCCTCCGACCCTTCTCCATGGAACTCAGGTAGCCTAATAGTTGGATATTTTCCTGCCATTGTAAAGTTTGTTGTACTACCACCTCTGTGTGGTGTAGAGACTTGAATATTACTAGACGAAATACTTCCACTTGAATTGATCCCTCGTTCTAAAATCCTTCTACCACTAATCATTTACTGTATAACTGGTTCTTTTTCTTCAGATGTCTTAGTCGCACATGGGGTTGTGGGTTCCAAATTAATTATGATCTAGAATGTAGAGCCTTCTTCTGCATCGTACACTTGACGTCTGGTTTTCCTCTCATATGTGATGCTTATTATATCCTCAATATTCCTTGGGGCACGAAGATCATCTACCTCTTCCTCATCACTTTCCAAGCCCTCTCACTCGACTACTTCCCTCTTCTTACTATTTATCCTATACTGGTAGGGTCTTCCGCTCCGCATCACTCCTGCTTTCTTTATTATTTCCCTAGCATGTTCCTTATCCATCATGATGGGCTCCATTTCTTCCTTCTTCTAGCCTCTCTCTAGAGCCCTCTCCATATCTCATATCATCCTTAGTGCTTCCCCCATTTCCCCATGCACACCGAGTGATTTAGTTGTCTAACTCCATGGTCATCATGCTTTTATCATGTAATAAGGTTTTGATTGATGTGTATAGGGACCTGATGTACCTCCCTCTTGGTCCCTTCAAGAATTCCTACTACGCAACAATATATGATTTTGTTGTATCAATCAAAACTTAGTAATAAACGCTGCAATAATATTGTCTAACTAAAAATCCACTGGGCGCGTGAATTTATTGTTAACTCTTTCCAACTGCACAATACACAATATTGTTAACTCTTTCCAACTGCACAATACACAATACTCTCAGTGGTCCATTCTATTGGTCTTATCGGATTAGTGGGATGAGTATCCTTCAACCTCAATATCCACTCCTGCAAGAACTCTGGAAAATAACAAAAAAATGCCCCATGTAAATCAATAAACACATACTTGTCCATATACTAGCACGATGTATACTTGCAAATTTTGTTATATTTCTGTGCAAACTCGAGCTTCTTTATCTCCAAACATTGTTATCTCCAAATTTTGTTATATTTCTAGTGCAAACTCGAGATTCAATGGAAGCCACTTGATCTTGGAGGCGGAAGCTTCAGTTACCCGCCCTATATCCGTGCTAGCGTTTCATGTTAGGCCGCGCGCTGTATCCTAGCGTTTCAGTTACCCGCCCCATAAATAACTAGCGTTTCATGTTAGGCCGCGCGCTGTATCCCATTCCCGTGCAGATGAAAATCAACGAGACTCTTTCCTCCTTCAGCACTACCTTCGTTTTCTCCATTGTGCCTCCTTCCAAGGCTATTTCGCTTCCAACGCAGGTGGAAGCCTAATAGCCTTCTTCATGACGGCGAAGGCTATAATCTCCATGTCTCATTACAACTTTCTTTTCGAATAGTTTAAATTTCAAATTTCAAAATTTCAATTCTTTCAAATGAAGCACGCACTAATTTAAATTTTCAATTACAGAACGGTGGCATGGTGGTGGTTGTTAGACATTTATGAGAGGTCTTAGCATTTCAGTGCGATCATTAATCTGATGTACCGAACTTATGGATGGAGGATGCATACATGGCATGAGTTGCACACGATGCTCTACCATGTGGGTAACGTTGAATCGGGCAAAATGTGGAGCCAGATAGAAAGAATTCGACTACTCGACGCTCAACTGCATATGCTTTACGGACACACATTAAAGTGAGAGACAAGACGTACATGCGGTGGGATCTGAACCAACATTACAGGCAAGCATGAAAAAAACGACGACGTGGGTAAAGCCGAACCTCAGAAAATGTTCAACCTGAAAGAAAGATTGGCCATAATCATTTCAAAATCTGGTATTAATACTATCTAGTTTGGCTGAGAGCGTAACCTTTAGTAAGAAAGTCTACTTGATGTGCCATATCTCCAGCTTTACTTCCCATTCCAGAGACCTAATTAATTCTAAATGTTTTATCACTTACAGTTCTTTTGTTTGCGCTAAGTCTACCTGATGTGCCATATCTCCAGCTTTACTTCCCATTCCTGAGACCTAATTAATTCTCACCTTACATTTAGGTTTCTATCCTTAATTCATGCCCTTTCCAACTAGTAAGCTAAGGGACTCAAGATGGAGTACCCATGCGTTGATCTCCTGTAGATCGGACGTCCCCTTCTCAACTAGTGGTCTCAGAGCTTACCCGTTGTATTTTAAGTGTTTAGTAAAAAGTATATAGTCACTGTTAGATATGACCAATTGTTCATTGTAGTCTATACCTAGCTATTGAGCACAAGCCTTTGCCACCAACCTTGCTTTATTTTTTTGTATAGATCTATCAATTGCATACTTTGTTTTGTAAACCCATTTTACCCCAATTAATTACTTTTAATGGTTGCAATCTCTTCATCCATTGCTTTGCACCAAGCTTCATGTTTTGTTGCATCTTCAAAGAATCTTGGCCGTGCTTCAATATGCGACATTAAAGCAAAGTTAAAATATCCATAAATTTCATTTAAGGATTTTACCTTTCTTGGAGGAGTACTTGGACTTGAAGTAGAACTTGAAGTTGAAGAAGATGATGGAGTGAATGTAGTAGTAGTACTTGGACTACTGGTTGGATTTGTAGAAACAAAAGATTCATCTTCCTGTATAAAATTTCTTTAAATTGTTGAAAAATAATAAGAGCATAGGATTTCATGAAATACACCCAAGTTCTTCTACTAAAATCATCCACAAAAATAATAAAATACTTATTTTTGTTGAGTGATAAAGTTTGGATGGGGCCACATATATTTGCATGTACTAGCTCCAATGGTTTTGTTGCTCTCCAAGATTTATCTATTGGAAATGAGTCTCTATGATGCTTTCCTAGAATGCATCCTTCACAAACTTGATCAACACAATCAATAAGAGGCAATCCTTTGACGATTTGCTTATTATGTTGTAACTTTAAGCGTTTTATATTTAGATTCCCATACCTCATATATGCCATAGCCAAGAATCATCATCATAGCCAACTTTTAATGCTCTATTTGCTTCATAAGAAAAATTGAAAGCAAAGATTTTGTTTTGCAATATGTTAATTTTGGCTATAATATGATTATGATTTTCTTTATCATATATGATGCATTCACTTTTATTAAAAAAAAAAAAGATATCTCTTTTCAATAAACTACCCCACACTCAACAAATTATGTGCTAAGCCACAAACATATAACACATCATTAATATGTTTTACATGGCTTTGCTTTGTTTTTATTGCTATTGTTCCTTTACCTTTAACTTCCACTGGCTTGTCATCTCCCAAGAATACTTCACACTTTGTAGATTCATCTATCTTGACAAAACTATCTTTGTTTCCAGTCATGTGGTAGCTCCACTGTCCAAAAGCCACACCTCCTTGGAAACCTTGTTAGTTGAATCACAAGCCAAATTTTTTTTTCCCACATATCCCTTTTCCTCATAAAGTTACCTTGTTGTTTTTGTTTTTTCCAACAACTACTTTCATAATGGCCAAATCATTTACAATAAAAACATTTCATTTTTCAAATTATTTACCTCCATCATTAGTGTTAATATCCTTTCCTTTGTTATTTGCATTAAAAACTCTTCCTAGACCTCTATTTGCTTGTCCTCTTCCTTGTCTACAAGTGTTCAAAACTTCTTCATGGGAAAAATTCTCAAATTCATGACTTCTATCTCTGGAAATATTGGGTTTTGCTTGAAAAACTCAAGCTCAAAAGATTTTTCAACATGTTTATTCATCCTTTTCTCATGAGATCGAAGAGATCCCATAAGCTCATTCACAAACAATTGAGTTAAATCTTTAGCTTCTTCAACAACAACAAAAATAGCATCAAATTTTGCACGAAGACTTCTTCTATTTTTTCTAAACAATTTTTTGATTTGTTAAATATTCTCCATAAGATCTAATTTGATTCATTATTCCCATAACTCTAGTGAAAAAATCTTCCATCTAGATTATGAATTCTACATGCAACGAGTTTCAAATTAGTTTCTAAGAGATTGCAATTTAACAACTTTTACCTTATCTATCCCTTGATATGTTTGTTGTAGCACATCCCATGCCTCCTTTGATTTCATTGTTGCAATAAGTCTCAAAAAAATAGAATCATTGACTGCTTGTTGGATGAACATATTTTGAGTCCTTTTTTTTCGATTTTTCCGTAAGTGATCTCTTTGGACTTGGGTCAAGCCAACAATAACTTGAGCACCTGTTGGATATGTATGACCATTTTCCACCAAATCCCACAATTCCTATGAAAGAAACAAGGTTTTCGTTATAATGCTTCAAAAATCATAATTTTCACCTTCAAAGATTGGTATTTGAGGGTGGAAAATATTAAGACCATCGCTTCTATTGGCCATTTCTTTAAAAAAATTGAGCGCTCTTTCCAATAGCTTCAATCTGCACAAGATTCACAAACAAATTTAATCTTATTCACTACTGTAACCTTGCTCTCATACCAAATGTAGAATTATGAGACAATTATAGTGAGAAAACACAACAAACAATACAAAGATTGAAGCAAAACATCAAAGATCTCATGCTTCATATTCTTCCTTCTCATTCCTTCTCTATTTTTCATATCTTTAATGAACAAATAATACATTAATATATAACCTTCTCATTTCTATACATATGGAAATTGGTACAAATCATATGCAAGTAATTCTAATTTTAACCATATGTGACTAATTCTCAATAATCCTAAATTACGAGAACACTCAATAACCCTAAATTATGTTGCATACAGTCAAATAAAAATTTGTTGACACAATAAGAGTCTCCTGTGTGCACTTACTATAATACAAATTAACCATTATCTTCAACATTATTTAAAGTGTGAAACCATCTTTTGGTATTGGAATATGATGATCCGGATTATTTTCGGCACGAAATGAGAGAGGAGATATAATAAAAAAATGCACAGAGATATTGCAGATATTCAATAATATAACATAAATGTATCAGAGATGCAACCATAAACATAGATATACAATAATACACGACTTCTATTAATCAGAGAAATGTACAGAGACTGTAAAAATACAGAGTGAAAGACTCGCTAGAATGGTGGCAACTTATCTCTGAGAAGAGATGTGACTGCTACTCGCACTCGCAAGCAGATCTTACAATGAGGTTCTGGAGGCCTTTTTACAATAATCAGGAATGCCAAAAGTCCTAGACATCCAAAAACCTAACCCTAGGAGATGAAGCGCCAAAAGTCATTTGGGCCCCGTTTGGGTAAGTTGGTGCATCAACTTCCCGGAGTCGTAACTTTTGCATATGATATTCGTTTTAGGCATGTGATAGCTCGTTGGAAAGGTATCATCGAGGAGACTCATTTTGGGGGATCAATCATGATTTTGGCTATCATTGAGAACCTTGATCTCGAAAAACCTTCATTTGGACCCTCAAAATGACCCCGGAAGTTAAAACCTGCTAAAAATAGTAAATTGCCAAAATGGCCAGAAAACTGTTTTGAGCCATTTGGAAAAGGTGGGTGGCCACCGA
>SNQJ01S0176925.1:3515-19887 GCA_010110895.2 Picea sitchensis | reverse complement strand
ACAATTGAACCAAACTGTTTTGAAGAATCCAACAAGGATGAATTTTGTAATAAGTCCATGAATGAAGAATTGGATCAAATAGAGAAAAATGACACTTGGGAACTGGTTCCAAGACCAAAGAATAAGAATAAGAACATTGTGTATCAATTTCAGATCTTTATTCATTACAGGTACAAAGTTATGATCATTTCAAGTTAGGGTTGTTGACTAATCCAAAACTAGTCATGTGAGACTAAAGAAAAGTTTTATGAAGATGCTAGTCTCTTGTTGTCAAAGTTAAGCAAGGTTTGCAGGTATGTGATCATATACACTAGGTCTATTATAGAGTTACAAATCATATTTGGATGATGATATTGATGAGGGATTTTAGTTGAGGTACATGTTGGGTACATGGTTGAGACAAGTAATTGATGAGTTGACACATACATGAGGTGTATAGTTGATGATGTTTGTACAAAGTTTGGATGAAACAAACTCTGACAGATATACAGGTTGAGTATGATGAGCCCATTCCAATCTATTGTGATAATACAAGTGCCATCAGTGTCTTGAAGAACCCTATGATGCACTCCAAGACGAAGCAAATTCCAATCAAGTATCCCTTTCTATGGGAGCATGTTGCAGAAAACAACATCGGAGTTGAGCATGTGGGTACAAAATAACAAGTGGAAGACATATTTATCAAACTTTTCTTTAGTCTCACATGACTAGTTTTGGATTAGTCAACAAACCTAACTTGAAATGATCATAACTTTGTACCTGTAATGAATAAATATCTGAAACTGATACAAAATGTTCTTTAGTGTGTTTTATGCATTCCTCCAGGTGTCACTACTTGGAACCTCTCAGAAAATGATCATGGAAAATATAGCATTCATGTGGAAACAAAAAATTTTCATTTGTGTTTTTCCACGAACATCTGTCTATATAGCCACACAAGATCGTGGTAAATATAGCATTCTCGTGGCAACACAAACTTTTCATTTTTGTTTTTCCATGAACATCCATATTTATAGCGACAAAACATCATTGAAAATATAACATTCTCGTGGTAACATAAAATTTTCATTTGTGTTTTGCCACGAACACTCATCTATATAGAGACGAAAAATTGTTGCAAATATAGCATTCTCGTGGCAACAAAAAAATTTCATTTTTGTTTTACCATGAACATATGTCTATATAGCGATGATACATTGTGGAAAATATAGCGTTTTCATGGCAACATAAACTTTGGATTTGTTTTTTTCCACGAAAATTCGTCCATATAGACGAATGTTTGTAAAAAAAAACTTGTTGCAACAAATGCTTATCAAACCATTGACACGTGGTAGCCATATTACGAGGACATTTCCACGATGACTTCTTGGTCATCGATATAGCGAAAAAAAAATATCCACAAAAAATAAGGCCCTCTTTCATGGCAAGTTCAACGAAGAGGTGTCGCAATAACAACGAAAAAGTGTGGAAAATTTGGTCATATTTAGTAGTGCAATATTGCTACAGGGGAAATTAAAGTTTCTTCCAAATCAACTCCTTCAATTTGAGCATATACCTTGCATACCAACCTTTCTTTATTTCTCACTACTTGTCCATTTTCATTTTGTTTATTCCTGGAAGCCTATTTAGTGCCTATTACATTATTATCCTTGGATCTGGGAACAAGATCCCAGGTTTGGTTCTTTTCAATTTGGTCCAATTCATCATTCATGGAATTAATCCAATGTTTATATTGGATGGATTCTTCAAATTTATGAGGCTCTATTATAGATAGTAAGGAAAATTTTACTTGATTATTTATTCTTCTCCTTGTTTGAGGTCCAACACTCCTATTTCCAAGAATTTGGCTTTCATGATGATTCTTTTGTACATATCTTGAAGTGTCTTGTCTTTTTTTTTCATATTCCTCTTATGTTTTTTCATTTTACTTCTTGTTGTTCTTCCTCTAATTCTTCTTCTTCTTCTTGTTCCTATCATTCTTGCATAAATTCATCTTCTTCTTTGCATTTTTCTTCTTTTGAAATATTCTTTGTAAAATGTGACTTTTCATCATCTACTCTCACATTTGTACTCATTACTATATTGTCCAACCTTAGATTGTAACATACATAGGATTTAATATCAGATGAGTAACCTAAAAATATTACTTCATCTATTCTGGAATCAAATTTACCCAAATTCTCTTCACTTCTCTTTATGTAACATTTACTGCCAAATACTTTGAGATAGTTAATTGTTGCAGGTCTACCTTTCCATAGTTCATATGGTGTTTTATCGTGGTTTGTTCTAAGAAAAAATATGTTTAAAATATGAAAATATTATGCACTTATTCTCTCCAAAACATATATGATATTTTGGAGTCATTTAACATAGTTCTTTCCATTTCTTGCACGATCATATTTTTCCTTTCTGCCACACCATTTTGTTGTGGTGTCCTGGATGCTGCAAATTCTCTTTTGATTCCATGTATCTCACATAATTTCTCAAATTCATTTGAGGTAAATTCACCTTCAATATCTAATCGTAAGAACTTGATTTTAAGGCTTACACACATCTCAAATGGGATCTGAGGTTTTTACAATTAAGGGCAGATCCCTTACAACCTGCTTCTTACTGATTTTTACCAAATTGTCAAAAATTATGTGTCCCATTCTTTTGTTCCATAACTGTATTTGATATGTTTGTCCCATGCAACATTTATCTCCTTTTACTTCATCTAAAATGTATATGTTATGCAGAGTCTTGAGTTTTATAGAAACCAGTCTACCATATTTTTTCACTTCTTATTTCACACTTTCGAGAGTCAAAAGAAAGTGTGTCCTTGATCACATATTTGAATAACACTGAGAAGATTTTATTTCGTATCTTCAATCAAAAATACATTTTATGCTTTGGATTTTTCACTTCCAAGAATGGCTATACCTTTTCCAATTATTTTGGAAAATTATCTGATCCCGAACATGGCATTGCCTTGTTTTGTCTTCTTAAGAGTTAAAATATTCTCTAGTCTCATATTTGGTCTTCCTCATGTTTAATAGAAGATTTATCTTTCATGTTATTTCTTTTGGACTCTAATATGCTTCTGCACTAATGTGCTTTGTGGTCAAATTTTTTACATTTGTAACATTCAATATTGGAGATGATAAGATGAGAAAAATGAATATAATTTAATAGCAAACTCTTGAGTTGTTTTATTTATACTGAGTCATTCACGAGTAGTCTTGTATATATGTCTACTTCTCAGATATTTGTATCTTGTATTGACCCTATAGATAATGGATTTATGTCCAAAATTATGATAGGAAAAATAGTAACCAAGAAATATATTTTGTCACCTTGTTGTAGGAAGTGTTCTTGGTGGAGCATTTCTAATTGCAAACCTTTGAGTTATTTTATTGGTAATATCATCCTTGGAAAGATTGTAAGAACGTCTTGTGGTGGGAGGTCTTTTGTGTGGATAAACCTTTTCAAATTCAAATCTATTGGAAATATTTGTGTTCAAACCTCATATTTTTCTTCCATTGGGAGACCGTCTTATCTAATTCTTTTCTTAGGCAAGCAATTTTGATTTCTCTTTCATGGCATATACCCTTCATTTCTTTGAGTTTATTTTCCAAGATTTCTTCAATTATTTTTTCTTCCTCTAATTGTCATTTTAGACCAATAGTCTTAGTTTTACCATTTGGTTTATGATGTTCTCCCTTTGATTTTCTTAAATGTTCCTTGAGATAATCATTTTTCTTTATAAGTTTTTTCAGTTCATTTAGAGCACAAATTAGTTCACCTTTAATATTAACCTCTCCTTCCTCATCAGGGTCTTCATGTTTTGAGGTTTCATCATCATATAATTCATTGATGGCCATGAATAAAACATATTTTGTGCTGTTGTATTATTCATCATAGGAGATGCAACATGGTGGCATGCAATTTTTTTTTTTTTCTTCTTTTTCTCTTCATTTTTGTCACTTACATAGTGATTTACTTTTTCTTAAAATTAGAGTCCCTTTTGTATGGAGAGTTAGCAGAAAAATGTTCTACTCTACAAAAATAAAATAACTTTCCATCAGTTCACAATCTACATGATTTTAGAAGTTCCTTTGACCTTGCATCTCCCAACTACCCTTAAAATTTCACATCCTTCTTCCTTTTATTTTATGCAAGTCGAGAACCTCCAACCCTCAAGATTTTCACTCGAACCTTAGAGCCTCTTCATGTCATCAACCATTCACCTACACTTCAAAATAATCTAGCATTCTTATTTATATCGACCCCATGCATCCACAATTTTTTCCACATATGAAATAAATCCAAAGTCCGTCCGTCCATCCCGTCCATCCTTCCCTGTCCATTCCATCCGTCCATCCGTCCGGCCCATCCAGTCCATCCTTCCATCCTTCCATCGTCCATCCATCCTTCCATTCCATCCATCCATCCTGTCCATCCATCCATCCATCCATTTCCTCCTTTCCATCCTATCCTTCCATTTCCTTTCCTTTCCTCCATTCCGTCCATCCATCCATTCCTCCCCATTCCTCCTTTCCTCCATCCTCGGTCCGTCCATCCATTTCCTCCATCCATCCATTCCATCCATCCATCCATCCATCCATTCCTTCCATTCCGTCCTCCGTCCATCCATCCATCCTTCCATCCTGCTCCTCCTCCGTCCATCCATCCTTCCACTCCTCCTTTGTCCATCCATCCTCCTCATCCTTCCATCCCTCCGTCCTCCATCCTTCCATCATCCATTCCACTATCCGTCCATCCTTCCATCCATCCATCCTTCATCCATTTCCTTCCGTATTCCATCCATCCTCCTTCCTCCATCGTCCGTCCTGTCCATGTCCATCCATCCATTTCCATCCATCCATCCATCCTCATTCCTCCATCCTGTCCATCCGTCCATTCCATTCCATCCATTCCTCCATCCATCCATCCATCCTTCCTTCCTCCTTTCCATCCATCCATTCCATCCATTCCATCAAGTCCAGTCCATTCCATCCATGTCCATTTCCATTCCTCCTCCGTCCGTCCTTCCGTCCTTCCTTCCATCCGTCCATTCCATCCATCCATTCTCCGGTCCATCGGCTTCCATCCTCCTTTCATCCATCCATCCTCCATCCGTCATCCCTCCATCCGTCCGTCCATTTCTCCATCCGTCCATCCCTCCGTCCACTCTAAGTCCGTCCATCCATCCATCTCCATCCACTCCCTCATTATTCTCTGTGTATACCTTATGTGTCATTGATGCTTTTACTTGTTCTTGTCATATCTTTATTATAATGTTGATGATCCTTGAGAAGAAAGATTAAGAATGTTTTAACAAAATTATAATTGTTTAAGATCAAAGAGACAAGTACGATTCACCTCTCGGTGAGTTGTATTAGTAATTTCAACCTTGTAAATGTGTTGAACTTCCTGAAATAGATCTAGCTAAACAATGATACACACATTGTGAGAATTGAAAATAAGAAGAAGAGAAAGAATAGAAGAATTCTCATTAACGTTTGAATAATGAATAGTTACATGATATACTCTGTATAGCTCAATGGGATTCAACGAGGTGAACCAAGTCACCATAATTGTGGTATAGAGTGACTGGACCTTTTTACCTGCCAGTTATGGGAGTGAACTTCCACCTATTCTAGTCTCTCAGGCTGATTGAGTGAACTACCTAGTTGAGTTAACTAGTCAACTAGTCTTCCAATTAATGGCCCGAACAAAAAGTAGTGAGGAGTTAACTCAGGAATCAGGATAATGTACCACTTTGGTGATGA
Organism: Picea sitchensis; assembly: GCA_010110895.2. Lineage (NCBI taxonomy): Eukaryota > Viridiplantae > Streptophyta > Pinopsida > Pinales > Pinaceae > Picea > Picea sitchensis. The sequence goes on along the minus strand of SNQJ01S0176925.1, from coordinate 14,113 downwards.
TCCCAATACAAGGTCGAATTATCATGGTGATGATCCCAATGTTGCATGGTGGTGATCCTAGTGCAACATGCAAACTCAACTCAACTAGTCAAATTGAAGTGTGAAAGAGAATATTCTCGGTGGAATATTCTCTCTAAAAATATAGAATTTGGATAATGATAATTGCCAATGTAAACAAATAAACCAGGAAAAATAAATCCTAGGTGTGTGTGGTGCTTTCCAACACCCCCACGGAACATCACTATGGTGAAATAAAAGAATGGATCGAAAGCGAGGCCATGTTAGGTACCCAAATTGCAAAGATACACTAAAAATGAAGTGAGGAAAGAGGAGAAAACCCTCATGGGAACCCCTCAAGGTACAATGTATGTAAAAGAAGAACTTCTGGTTGCTAGGCAATTGTGTCTTTCACTTAAAGGCGACCTCGGAGAGAATGGAATTTTTTCTCATTGAAGGTCTTGGTGAAAATGTCAGTCGTCTATTCTATTGAAGGACATAGCGTAGGTCGATGATACCCTCATGTACTGGAAATCCCGGATGTAGTGCATGTGGATCTCGATAATGCTTCATCATTTACTTACCTCTGAGGCGGATCTCTGCCAAAACTTGAGTGCTTTCACGGTTGTCACCGAGGATGACTCGTGATGGCCAGATACCTTTCGGTGAGAAAATGTTGTAGCCACATACTTTGAATGGTTATGTTAACTACCCATTGTACTACGCACCGGCTGAATATAGAGCAATGGCGACTTGCTTCTTGCTCAACCAAGCAGAGATAGGCACGAAACCAAGATTGGTGAGTAACTAGATGTGGACTTCGCGATCAATGCTATCACCAGCCAATCATAATCAACAAACCCCAATGAGATCTAATGTAGAGTTTGCTACATAATGAATCCCAAAGGTGATGGTTACTGTATGTATTGAGGATACATTTTGCATCTTTCCAATGTAGCTCATGTGGCTCTTGCATGAACACGGAAAATTCTCCAACTGCATAGGAGAGGACATGTATGGAGTGTGTGAGATACAACGCGCTCCCCACTAGTTGTCTATCTGATTGTCTTTGTCAACCCGATGGAATCTCCGCCATCCTCAGTTTGACTCCTGATAGGAAAAAGAGTGAAGCGGACTCGTGTCATGTAGAAATCTCTCTAGGAGATCTAGTACATACTTGGCTTTGGGAGGTTTGATGCACGATGCATCACGGCCGATCTCAAGTCCAAGGAAGTATAGTGGATCCATGTCCATCATCAAAACCCTATCATGAAGAATAATCCCTCTTATTGCGGCTATCAACAAATTCGAGCACCTGGTGATCGGAAAATCATCGACATACATAACTAAAAATAGAATTGAATCAACCATCGAGCATGCATACATTTGGGTCCTGATTTACAGCATTAAAAAGTTAACGTGAGAGGGTAGGAGTCCATCTTGGCATACCATGCCCTCAAAGCCTACTTGAAGCCATAAAAGTGACTTCTTAGGTCGGCGGACCAAAGATGGAGTCTGCAAAATCCTTGGGGTTGCTCCATGTAGATATCCTCGAGGAGGAGATGCACCCAAGTGAAATGCATTCTTCCGTCCATCTGTCAGACTTCCATCCCTTGGATACCCTTGTAGACCAATCGAATGGGATCCATCTTTGCTACTGGAGTGAGGTCTCATCATAGTCAATACATGAACCTGCTGAAAGCCTTTAACAACAAGCCTGTATTTGTATCTGCTAATCTATCCATCTGTTGCGCTCTTGGTCTATAGACCCATTTGCATATGACAAGTTTCCTCACACAAGGAAGGGGAACTAGATCTCAAGTCTGGTTCTTGAGGAGGAGTTGTACTCCTCCTGCACAGAGGATTCCCAAAAGGGATTTCTGGCCCAGCCACCATCCTTAAGACTATGGATTTAAAGACTAAACCAAGAAAAGATGCCTGAAGGCAATGGTTGATGTGAGTGGTAGTGAGTGCAATAGGAAGCTCCTTGAAATCAGATCGAGTCCTCCTAGTATGGGTTGGATCACCAACAAGATCCCACGCATCTTGAAGAGTGTTTTATGCCCACTTGGGCCTCTACTCCAAACTCTATGCTTGCATGCGGATGCTTTGACTTTATCTAAGCATGCGGCTCACGAGAATCCCGAATCATCTGATTCCTCGAATCATAACTCTCATCAGAAGAAGAGTCGGCATGTGCATGCTCATCATCTTTAGCGGGCGGTGGAAGAAGTGAAGGTGTGCGTACAATTGTTGCGGTACATCTTGGACACTTTTGCAGTGGACACTATTCTCAATGATGAGTCATTCTGAGGAAATATAAATAAGCCAATAATATCCCTTCACGTTGTCGGGGTATCCAACAAAAAAATTCACTCAGTGCTCACGTGGATCAAAGTGCCTTCCTCTTTTCGGAGGAATTGAGACCCATGCACATGAACCAAAATGCGAAAGTGGGCGCTTCCGGTTTGAGGCCACTCCAAGCCCTGTAGGGGGTCTTATCCTTGAAAGATCTATGGGGAGATCTATTTTTGGATGTATGTTTGCACAATTAAGTGCTTCATCCCATAGTCTAAATGGTAGTGACTTTGCATGCAACATGCAAAGATTCCATCTCCTTTAGAATCTATTTTTCCGCTCAACAACTCCGTTTGTTGTGGAGTATAGGGAAATTTGTGTTGCAACTGAATCCCTACCTCATGAAAAGATGTGAATCTCGCGATTTACATACTCTCCCCTTTATCAGTTCAGATGACTTTGATCTTCTTTTAGGATTGTGTCTCAACTAAAAGCTTTGAAATCTTTGAAGTGTTGAAAGGCCTAGGATTTTTTTCGAAAAGTAGATCAAAGTAAAGCGTAGAAATCATCAACAAAATGAGAGCAAACCTCACTTTTCTTATCGATGGATAGGAAAGGACCCATGAGAGCAGCGTGGATCATATCTAGAGTCTTGACTTCGCCGAGACTTTCCTTTGTGAATTTCTCTTGAGAGTTGTTTTTTGAGAACACATCCCTCACATACTCAATTGGAGAAATGGATGTCCGGTAGACCATCAACTAATCTATGCTTGCTAGGCTGTTGCATGTATTTGAAATTCAAATATCCAAACCTTTTGTGCCATATCCTACTACTTTCATGAACATGAGTAAGAAGTAAAGAAGAACCCGAGTTCAATGAATTCAGAAAATGTATACAATCTAGGCGATGATTTACCTCATCGGTGGAAACCTTGGAGTTGGTTTGCATGTAGTAGATGTCCATGAAATTTAATTTGTGAATATGAATTTATTTCCGGTGCAAAAATTCTTCATCTGATACACACATAGAAGGTTGACACAAAGCTTGGGAACATGCAGCACATTCTCCCAGCTTCAATTGGTGAGTTCAATTCTTCCTTTGTAGGTGACTTTATTGAAGGTTATCCCCATCAAAATATGAGGACTTTTGCATGCATCCAAAGATGAATAGACTGCTTCGAAGGCATCCATGCGATGTGATGCTCCTAAATCTACAATCAATTGGAGAGGGGTTGATTGCAATCAAGGCATGGCTAAATTGCCTTTCTTGGAATTCAGATCTTACGGCTTCTTCTTCTTTGCACCCTGAGGGATGCGATATCCAAGTTTGTTTTGATGAAGTATATGAGACATCAGATCCATTTTCTTTTGCATGCATGCGGATTATGAATGGAATCCTTTGTGGAAATCGTGCATTTCTCTTTTCTTCCCTTTTCTCCTTTGGATGCGGAGGCATCGGTGAAGGTTTTGTGTATCCTTCCTTCTTACATTATGTGCATGAAATTTCCACTTATCTTTATCTTTAGATTTCTGATATTTTTAGCTTCCATCATGCACAATTTAGTGCATGGCGCCGCGGGCCTTTGATTCGCCCATGTTGATGAGCTTGGTTTGCTCTTGTGAGGATTCGATAAAGTCCTCAAGAGGCATCTTCCGGGTGGCTCGGGCCGAATCGATAGTATGGAATGTAGATACAGTCTGAGGAGAATTCAGGTCCAAACTTGGAGAATGGTGAGAACCATTTGTTTCTCCTTGGATATATCAACCTCGCAAGCCTTGAGGTTACGACGGTGAAATCATGAATTTTGTAAAGAAATCTTGGATATTCTCGATGCTTTTTGGATCCAATGTGAGGAAGCTCCACCTCGATCACGTGTCCCCTCATCTCATACTTTTTTCCAAAGAGAGCCCTTTCAAGATGGTCTAGGCTTCATTGGGAGTCTTACAAAAGATATATGAAAAGGAGATCAAGAGAAATAGGAGGCGCAAATTGTTCTGGTGCTTCATCCATGCGATTTAAGTACTTGGATTTTTCTATATTGATGTCGGAGTTTTGTATCTATATTCATGGTTAACATATGCAACCCTCTACGGATTAGAGATGTATGGCTATTTTCTCCTTTCATGCAAAATAGTTGTAGGTGTAGGAATAATTTCTTTTTGGAATTCCATCTTTTATTTGTCTTAGATCTTTTTGTACCTGCAAATTTTTTTAGTGTAGCTTTGCTTAGCACTCAGGTAGGATTTGATACCATGTAAATGTGTTTACCTTCACAAAATAGATCTAGATAAACAGTAGTACACACATTTTACTTGAGGAAGGTGAAAAACAAGAAGAAGGAGAGAAAGAATGGAAATAATTCTCATTCTTCATTTGAATAATGAATGAATTTACACATGATATACTATGTATGTAACTCAATGAGTTCGACTTGAGGTGAACCAAGTCACCATAGTGGTGGTCTAGAGTGATCTGGATACACCAGTAATTACGGGAGTGAACTACCATATTCTAGTTTCTCAGGCAGTTAGGGGAGTGAGCTGCCACCTAGTTGGGTTAACTAATCAACTAGTCTTCCAATTAACAGGCATAATAGAAAGTAGTGAGTTAACTCAAGGAATCAAAGACTGAATGCACTACTTTGGTGATGATACCAAGGCAAGGTCAAATTATATGGTGATGATCCCAATGAAACATCTAAACTCTCAACTCAGCTAGTCAAATTGAAGAGAATATTCTCCGGGTGGAATATTCTCTCTTAAAATATAGGAGACTAGATAATGATGGTATATTAATAAACATAAATAAAACCTTAGGAAAAATAAATCCTAGGTGTGTGTGAGTAACTCCAACACTTATGAACATCACTATGGTGAAATAAAGATTGGGTCCACGCAACGAGGCCATGTTAGGTACCAAATACAAAAGATACACTGAAAATATATTGAGGAAAGAGGGAAAACCTTATAAGAAACCCCCCCCCTCCGCCCTACTCAAGGTACAATGTATATAAAGAAAACTTCGGTTGCTAGGCAACTATATCCTTCACTCCAAGAGGACCTGTGAGAATGGAACTACACTCGATTGAAGGTCTTGGTGAAAATGTGTGCAGTTTGTTATGCTTTAGGATAGAATTGTAAGTGGTGATCCCCTCATGTACTAAGTACTAGATGTAGTTAAATCAGGATATTGATGTGCTTCATATGTTGCCTTTGAAATGGATCTCTACAAAACTTCAAAGTAATCTGGTTGTCACAACAGATGACAATCGACCGATGAAATTGAATGCCCAAATGGAATTGAGAAAATGTTGTATCCACATAGCATGAATGGTTATGACCCCTCTGTACTCTACCTCAGCTGAAGATAAATGATGCTTGCTTCTTGCTCGACCAGGAGATAGGCCCATAACCAAGACTAAGTGAATAATCGAGATGTGGACTTGCGATCAATGTTACTCCTTGACCCAATCGAAATCAATAAACCCAATGAGATATAATGTAAGAGTCCGCTACATAATGAATCCCAAAGGTGATGGTTCCTTATGCGTGTCGGAATCTGATTTTCAACTTTCAGTAAGCAGCTCATCAAACTCCTGCATGAACACAAAACTAGCCAACTACATATAGGAGGTCTAGTATGGAGTGTGTGAGATACAACAAACTCCTCACTAGCTATCTGTACATTGTGCTATCAACCAGTCTCCGCCATCCTCAAGTTTGACTCATTATAGGAAAATTACCTCGCAGAGAATGGAATTTCTTCTCAGTGAAGGTCTTGGTGAAAATGTCGGCGGTTTGTTCTGCTTTAGGACAGAATTGTAAGTCGATGATCCCCTCGTGTACTAAGTCCTAGATGTAGTGCATGTGGATCTCGATGTGCTTCATCTGCTGCCTTTGAAATGGATCTCTGCAGAACTTCAGAGTGCTCTGGTTGTCACACCAGATGACAATCGGCCGATGAAATTGAATGCCCAAGTCAGTGAGAAAATGTTGTAGCCACATAGAATGAATGGTTATGTTAACTACCCCTCTTTACTCTACCTCAACTGAAGATAGAGAAATGATATCTTTCTTCTTGCTCGACCAACAGATAGGCCCAGAACCAAGAATAAGTGAATAATCAGATGTGGACTTGCGATCAATGTTATCGCCAGCCCAATCAGAATCAATAAACCCAATGAGATATAATGTAGAGTCTGTTGCATAATGAATCCCAAAGGTGATGGTTCCTTGTATGTATCAAAGGATATGATTTGCAGCTTTCCAATGTAGCTCATGCAGCTCCTGCATGAACCTGGAAACTGCGCCAACTACATATGAGAGGTCTAGTCTGGAGTGTGTGAGATATAACAAGCTCCTCACTAGCTATCTGTACAGTGTGCTATAAACCAGTGGAGTCTCCCCGCCATACTCAAGTTTGACTCCTGATAGGAAAGGAGTCGGAGCAGACTTGCAGTCTGTCATGTGAAATCTCTCAAGGAGATCTCGTGCATACTTGGCTTGAGATAGTTTGATTCCTGATGCATCTTGACTGATCTCAAGTCTAAGGAAGAAGTGTAGCGGACCCATGTCCATCATAAAAATCCTGTCATGAAGAATCCTCTTGACTGCAGCTATCGCTGAAGTCGAGCAGCCGGTGATCAACAAATCATCGACATAAAGAACTAAAAGTAGAAGTGAATCAACTCTTCTGAGCATGTATACATTTGGGTTTGATTTACAACATACAAAGTTCTGTGACAATAGGTAGGAGTCCATCTTGGCATACCATTCCCTCAGAGCTTGCTTGAGGCCATAAAGTGACTTCTTAAGTCGACAGACCAAAGATGAGTCCTGCATAAATCCTTGGGGTTGCTCCATGTAGATATCCTCAGAGAGATCACTGTGAAGAAATGCATTCTTCACATCCATCTAATGGAATTCCCATCCCTTGGCTTCCGCAATGGCAGGGGCCAATCGAATGGAATCAATTTTCGCTACTGGAGTGAAGGTCTCATCATAGTCAATACCATGAACCTGCTGAAAGATTTTGGCGAAAATCCTAGCTTTGTATATGATGATCTGTCCATCTGCTGTGCTCTTGGTCCTGTAGACCTATCTTCATCTGACAAGTTTCCTCCCAGAAGGAAGGGGAACTAGATCCCAAGTCTGGTTCTCGAGGAGGGAGTTTTACTCCTCCTGCATGGCAGATTCCCAAAAGGGATTTCCAGTAGCCTTGCCATAAGACTGTGGATCTGAAGACTGAACCAAGAAATGATTCCTGGAAGGCAATGGTTCAGTGGAAGTGAGTGCAATAGGAGGCTCCTCGAAATCAGATCGAGTCCTCCTAGTATCAGTTGGATCACCAACGAGATCCCCTGCATCCTAAAGAATAGTTTGTGCCCACTTGGGCCTCTGCTCTAGCTTTGTAACTGCATCTGGATGCTATGAATATGCATCTGACTGTACTGACTTTGAATTTGAATCATATGATTCCTCTGAATCAGAACTCTCATCTGAAGAAGAGTCAACATGTGCATGCTCATCATCTCAGACAGGTGGAAGAGTGAAGGTGTCTACATGCGACTATTGAGGTACATGAGAGACACTTTCATCGAATTGGACACTACGCTCAATGATGATTCGGTCTGAGGAAAGATAAATAAGCTGATATCCCTTCACATTGTTAGGGTATCCAATAAAAATGCATTTAGTGCTCTATGGATCAAGTGCCTTCCTCTTTTCAGAGGGAATCCAGGCCCATGCACGTGAACCAAAAATGCGAAAGTGGGCCACTTTCAGTTTGAGGCCGCTCCAAGCCTCGTAGGGGGTCTTATCCTTGACAGATATATGAGGATATTTTTTTTGGATGTATGTTGCACAATTAAGTGTTTCGGCCCATAGTCTCTATGGTAGTGACTTTGCATGCAACATGCAAGATGCCATCTCCTTTAGAGATCTGTTTTTCCACTCAACAACTCTATTTTGTTGTGGAGTGTAGGGAACTGTATGTTGCAATTGAATCCCTGCCTCATGGAAAAGATTATGAATCTCATGATTCACATACTCTCCCCCGTTATCGGTTTGGAGGAATTTGATCTTCTTTCTGGACTGTGTCTCAACCAAAGCTTTGAAATCTTTGAGGTGTTGAAAGACCTCATATTTTTGCCTGAGAAAGTAGATCCAAGTAAACCGTGAGAAATCATCAACAAACATGAGAACAAACCTCACTTTGCTGATTGATGGATGCAGAAAAGGACCCATGAGATCACTGTGGATCAAGTCAAAGAATCATGATGAGTAAATCAAATCAATAAAAGAGACATATAAGAAAGTAAATATAAACCACCTCATAAAAATGAAATAATTCTCAAAGACCCTATGCAATTTCACAAGTTTAGGTATGGGAGGGTTGACAAAAAAACCTATTGGGTGAATCATACCTCAAGTTTAGGGGTGTATATCGAGGGGACCTCCTTCTGAGTCATGTAGATGAGGTGTCATAGATGAGGGGAATACTTTTGGGCATGGCGTTCATGACATTCTAGGGGTTGTAGTGTCTCACTTATGGGTTCCTTTGTATAGGGTGTTGCACCTTCATTTTCAATGCAACCTTTTTCCTAGCCCATTTATAGCCTTTTATTCTTTTAGGATGTTTCCAGGTTGAAGCCAAGGTGGGGATTCTACCTAAGCATGAAAAAAATTTCCCACGTTGACTCTACCCTGGTCACATCATACTTCCCCAAGTTGGAAACATGTGTGGGTATTCTATCTAAGAAATAAAAAAAATGCCCACACATGCTCCTCCTTGGTTGGCATTTTGTTATATTTATTTTTCACAGGTCCCATTAGTTTCTTATGAGAGACATTTCATTGTCCTCGATATCCATGGGAGAGAATATAGAAGGTTAATGGTTTGTATTTTTATCTCTTTCCAGCCACAAGGCTCTGGGAATTCAACCCCTTCTTCCCATGAAATGAGGGACAACCCCTTCTTGCGTTAGTACACCCGAAAAACCCAATAGGTGAGAAGATAAGGGGATGAAGTGTGGAAAGTGACAAGTATGGTTGGGAATGGCATGATGAATCTTGAAAAGGACCTTCCAGTAGCATACCTATCCCTAAGGGTGACTCGCTTACTAGGGCGCAATGTCAACCACCAAAGTGAAATAAGGCAAAGAGCCTAATGTCCAAGCAAATGTCACATAATCAAAAGTAGTAATAGATGGAACAAACTCAAATGCCTCGAATATTGAAATGACACTCACCCTAGTACCTGACCTATACCTCATGGTTTAAGAATGAATTTCTTCTGGAGACCAACTGATGTGGTGGATACCATTGTGATCAACCTGGAGCTATGGTGGTGAGGTGGGTCTCTATTTGTGCAAGTGGACACTACTAGTGAAGTTGTCTCTCGATACTCCATGTATGGAACCTAATTAAGGTCTCGAAAAATCCTGTTCTTAGTTATCCCTAGGATTTTGGGATAACATGGTCTACCCTAAATCCATTTACTTCTTCCTCAAAATCAGGGTTCACAAATACTTCGCGTCTTGAACAAACACCTTCATGAAAAATGATCTTGGTTCCCTTTTGTTGCGCAGGATATAATTCACTGTTATTCAACACTCAATAACCCTAGGATCATATCTTAAATTAATCCTCAACCGGCGATCTAATCTCCTTGACATCGAGACCACCGAGGTGTCGAAACACTCAACACCACCACAATGATTAGTAGTCATTGGATAAAAACCAAGATTAATATTAGTTGTTAATATCATTCTCCGGTTATCATGACCATTGATGTACTAAGATATCAATCCCCTGTGCCTTAACTCTACATCCTCATCCTGTTAGACCCGATCTGATATACCGGGACCACCGAGTCACAGGGCTACCGACCTTCTTGAATCATGTGCCTTTAAATTTGTACTAGTACTTTGATCTGATCTTAGTCGTTAGATCATCTTGGATCGAATATCGACCATTGATCCATTTCCTTTGATAGAAAAATCATTCAGCTTTCGACCACCATCTGATCAATTCTTGGATTCAATATTGATCATCAATATGGTTTTGTGTTAGTCGAGACCACCAGGGCTATCGAGCCATAGGGACAACATGTCACTGGGCTATCGGGCCCTAAGCCTTTAAGCATGAAACACTCCTCTATTTCAATCATATCTGATACGATGATTCAGTCTTTGAGACACATGGCTCAATCCTCCCATGCCAAGTGGACTAAGCATACCACTTCTCATGGAACTGGCGTGGCATGTTAAACTGCACTACACATGTTCTGACACGTGGCCCTG
>SNQJ01S0176924.1:0-11332 GCA_010110895.2 Picea sitchensis | reverse complement strand
GACCTCTATGTCTCATAATATAATTAATATTAACCAGATTAATTATCTTTTACATTAATTATCAATTACATTAAGGTGGGGCTTGTAAAGATATAAATGTTGCAATGATGTAAATATAGCATAAATAAACAATGGCAGCAGTAGGGTTAGTAGATGTTAGTCTAAACTAAGGTTAGAAGGGTTAGTGGTTGTTCAAGAGTGTTTAGAAGTAGTATGTGATCAAGGGTACTCAGACAATGGATGTCTTAGATCAGTGCCTTATTAGGCCAAATGGAGTCAAAAAAGGGCTACAAATGTTGAAGGGTCATGATGATAATAACAGGGCTAGAGTCAAGAGGTTCTGATGTTGAAGTGTTGCTATAGCAAGGCTTCAACAAATCAAACCCTAGGGGAGACGGCTCACTATGGTGTGGATGACCTAGGCCCTAGTGCGTCTTCCTCCTTCTCTAGCTCAAAAGACAAATTTAAACGGCTAGCTTGAGCAAGAAAAGATATGGTTGAAGACAAGAGGGTTAAATGTTGAGGTGTTGCTAAAGCAAGGCCTCAACAATGAAACCCTAGGGGAGAAATGCTCAGTAAGGTGTAGAAACCCTAGGCCTTAGTGCTTTCTCCTCCTTCAACTCATTGATAAGAACAAAACGACTAGCTTGAGTGATGGCTAAGGAAAAGAGAGTTTGATGATGAAGTGTTGCTATGGCAAGGCTTCATCAATCAAACCCTAGGGAAAACGGCTCACTAAGGTGTAGAAACCCTAGGCCTTAGTGCGCTTTCTCCTTCCCTAACTCAACAACAAGTAAAAATGGCTAGGCTAGAAGAATAGGATTAGACTGTTGTTATGGCAAGACTCTATCTAACTTCAGCCAAGTCAAAAAGGCTCTTTAACTTGGTAGGGACATGAGACAGGGACCTTAGCATGTGCTTGTCACCTAGGGTTTTAATTCAGCAAATTATAATAACAAATGCAAGTAAATAGTACCGTAACCATTCAATCAAGAAGTATTGCAGAAATTCACTTACATTTAACCAAGAAATCACATGGCCATACCATAGTTGTAAACCATCCACCAAGAGAAAGGCCAAAAGTAGCCAAAACAAGCTTCCTTCAACAAGTGCACCTTAGAATTTCAGCCAAAACCCTAGAATAGGGCGCAAATTTCAGACCTCACCAAGTGATGAGTGAAAGATGACTCAGAAAATGAGACTTAAAACCCTCAATTTATACAATAGCACTGACCTTAATTTAATTTTAAGTCACCAAAAGGCCGACATGGCCATAATACATAATAATATTGTTTTTACATTAAATGTCATAATCAAACCCTAAATCAAGCAAAAATGAGACATCATGCCCCTTCTAAGGTGACGTTAGCCCTTTCTAGGGAAAATGCAGCCTCCTGGAGCAAAACATTAGCCCTCCTTAGGCTTCTCCAACCTGCCACACGTGCCAAAACTGCCATAGCTGCCTCCTAAAACGTCCACAGTGTTGGATGACGTCATGGACATCCTGGGTGACGTCCTTGGCCTTCTAGGGCCAACGTTCCAATTAAAAGGGCACAACCCCCCCTAGGTAAGGCTCTACCAGGGTGCCTCTCTGGAACGTCCTCCTCTTCTCCAGTGCAAACCCCTATGCCATGTCTCTGCCCCCTGTTGGGGTCTCAGCATCCATCTGGTGGTTTCTACAGCTCAATGGAGGTCCGAACTAATCACCTCACCATGTGTACCTGTCCAATGTCGTACATGTCCATCGGGCATGATCCTGCATATCAACAGCTACGCCCTCCATGGGCTCATAAGTCATAGGGATCATAACAATGTCAATCACATCTCATCATCAATATTATTAAACATGTGCATAAAACCCCCTTTACCCCGGTCAAGTGCTCAAAGATATTATACAAATTTGGAGGAGGTGACAGGGCGTCCTATTGGGCTAGTGTCCACTGGAAAGGGAATGTTTCTGGAAGAGATTGAATCCAAGTCATGTAAATGGGTGACGTGGATAAGGATGTCCTGATAAGGGGTGCAGTGAAACCAGGGAAAAGCAGGGCTTACCTGTGGGTGCCTTTGTAGAAGGTGAGTTGCACCTATCCTGGATGCAAATGTTTCCAAGCCCATTCATGCCTTTTATTCTTTATTCTTTATTTCTTTTTCTTCAAGAAGCTAATCATGGGACACTGCCCTAGCGTGGTGACCAGTGGTGGCAGTGTTACCCACAAGTACTTTCACAGAAATGAGGAGATTGGCTCGTGATGAGACCCTCTTTCTCTTGGCCATGCAACCAAGAGATACTAACCTGGCGTGGTAACTAGCTGCTAGTAGTGTCATACTGCTAGGTACCCATGGACCTAATAGGTTGGCTTGTTATGAGACCCCCTATCCTCTTACTAGGTCTTGTTTGATTATTTTTGTAGGTCCCTCTTGTTTCTTGTTGAGAAGCTCTTTATTGCTTTCTTGAGGATCCCTGGGTGAAGCATCTCGAGGTTTTAATTTTAGGCTTTTATCTTTTGCCAACTTGCTTTTACCTTCTCATCCTTTAGCCCCTTCTTCCCACAAGGCAAGGTGCAACCTTTAAATAATTGGCCAACCCAATGCCCGGACCAGTGTAATGGGGTGGATGAGCGGGAAGCAAGATGAAAAAGTGGCAATATGATGGGAATGGACGATGACTATTCAAAAATCCCCCAGTGGCAACTCATAACCTATGGGCACAGGCTTACTAGGGCATCCTGTCATTCCCCCCAGACATGGTCAAGTGGACAAGTGTCTGGTGCCTGGTCGGGTGGACGAAGTACTAAAGATCCAAGACAGGCTTACTAGGGCATCCTGTCATTCCCCCCAGACATGGTCAAGTGGACAAGTATAAGATCCAAGCATTTGTTAGAAACAAAAGGAATTAAATGCACATATTCAAAGGTTTTGAGGATCAGAGTGACACATACCATGATACCTAGACTCATTACCTCATGAAGCAAGAACCATCTCTGATACAGGACCAAGCCGAAGGTAATGGATGTTGTTGTTGCTGACAAAGTGGAGGCATTGAAAGGGAGAAAAGATGGGCCCTCCAGGCCCATGCTCAAGTCGATCTAGCTCTCGGTACTCCATGTCTAGGACCTGTGGGCCTCGAGACATGATCTCCTAGTTATCCCTAAAAGTGGGGGATAACAATTTGCAACAACCATAGCATTTATTAATTGTCTAGTGTCTAAGAGGTCATTAATGCACTTATTAACTTGGTATTTATCTATTTTATGCTACAAATTGTTTATTGTCTCGTACAGGTACAACAATTACGTCGTTAACTCTCATCTCCTCTCCTAGACCTAACTAACAGGTGACCAAGATAGGGGTTGTTGGCTTGGTTAATCTTACTATTTGATCCCTTGAGGTCACCACGGAACCCTCCCTTTTGGTGGACCTCTTTCCATCACTAAACGAGAGAAGTCTTTACTTAGGTGGCAATTGTAGATTCTTCCAATTGTTACACAAGATTGGGATCTTGTGGAGGGCTTTGCACAAGTACAAATCCTGTCATAACAAAGATAAGGTGGTTTTTCAAGGGGGGTGCATGTTAGGGACCTAACCTCCCTAACCCCTCACGTAGGTATAATAATATGTTTTCCATGTAATAAAGGCTGACATTAGTAAATAAACCCTAGTTAATAATGTGAACAAGTCTAATGTAAGAAGACTTAATAGAAGCTTCCACTTCTAGAAAGACCTTCCTCCATAATGTTCTTTAGAAGATAGAATTAGTATAAATAGGAGTAGAAGGCATGAGTGTTAATTTATTGAAACCCAGCAATCAAAAATTTTATGCCAATAATTTAACAACTCATAATTTAATCTACTGCCAATATACATTCTGTAAACTATGCAAAAAAATTATAGTTGAGTTTTAACCATTAAAAATGCATAGCACGATCATAAGCAGCATACACATTTGAACACAGATATTTTTGGGCAATGCCCCTGGAAAAACCTCGAAGGGAAAACCATTAAATGAGAGGATTTTATTGGCTTCACAAGAAGAAAATAATTACAGCAGCTAACTCAGAAATTTGTTACAGCCCAAAAAAAATCGACCTGCTTTTTCACACAACTTTTTCGCACAACATTTCAGCCCAGCTTTTTCTGTTGTTTTTTGGCCTTTCCTCCAGCTGCAAATTTGCCCTCTTCCTCAGCGAAATCACCCTCTTCCTCTCAACTCACTATGTCACAAGCTCATGAGCAAAGGATCCCTCTTTGCTCCAATGTGCTCTCTCACACCCTCACACTCTCTATGAGTCTCTCACATTGTGTATGTGACTTTCTCACCTCCTCACACAATGTGTGCCTCTCACTCTCCTTAGATCTGCTTTTATAATCTCTTAATGTCCAGATCCCTAACCCTAAGATCTCAATGGTCAAGATTAGATCTTGCCTTCCCAAGATTGACGATTGTAACATAATCTCTCGTTGAGATGACTTAAAAGTTCAATCACTTAAGTCACTCAACTTTATGAAAAAGTCACTTCAGTCGTTAAATAAAAGCCACATTAACTTTATAAATGCAATTATAAAGTTAAAGATCTAGATAGCGTCACTCAAACACTTCCACATGCTAGGCACCACCAATGTGGAAGTACCCATCCGAGCTACCCCAAAAGCTAACACTCCTTCTTAGAGAGGAAGGTACTTCTGGAACCTCCACCTGGATCTGTCTCCAACCCCATCACTCCATCTATTGTTGTAGCTTCTCCCTCTAAACCAAAAAGCTTCCCTACCACCTGCACTAGATCCTATGTTGAAGATTTGTTCGTCCTCTCCATGCACTTAGCAATCTCCTCACACTCCTGAGCATCCAATAGTGTCATCTCATACTAGTTGAGACTCCTAATAGTACTAAAAGTAGCCTCACAACCACTTGTCACTGACACTCATCCCGAATCCAAGATCCCCTTGGACTCACAGTCTCGCACACAAGTTGTTCAAGCAACATGTATAACCTCCCCTATCTAACACCAAGCACTATTGCTATGTCCAGGGTATCTCCCTCTGGATATATGAACACATGTCCTTGCTCGAACATAACTCCATATCCCTCACCCTCTAAAGATGATACTGAGAGCAAGCTTACCTTCAACTCCAGAAGAAACAACACCTCTACCACCTCCAGAGATCCTCCTGACTCTAGTTGGAATCCCACACATCCAACCCCCTTCACTGCATGCATGGTACTAGTCCTACAATCCACATGACAGTCTGAGTCTGTCTTTGAAACACTAAGGAGCACCAACCTCATTCCCGTCATATGGCAAGATGAGCCACTATCCACAATCCATGCTCCAATGTCCCTAAATTCTGCACTACCACTTCCTAAAAGACAAAACACAAGAGAAAATCCCTTCTCGAATTTCTCATCAAAATCATCTATCTCAGTTGATGTTGATGTTGCTACCTGTGTCTCCTTCTTTCCCTTCCTTTTGTTTGGACATTGGCTTGAATAGTTTCCAATCTTATGACATGCAAAGCATTTCACTTTGCTCATGTCCTTCTTTCCATCTCCCCTACCCTTCTTCGCATGAAGAGTAGCATTCTCCTCGTCTAACTGACCAACAGTACTTTTCCCTTCCTTTATCCGAGCAAAACCCCTGCAATCCCTGCAAATCCTTGTGCCAAAATCTTCAGTGCCACTCTTCAGAGTCCCAGCTCTGATACCATGTTAATTTCTTGAAACCCAACAATCAGAAATTTTATGCCAATAATTTAACTCATAATTTAATCTACTGTTGATATAAATTTTGTAAACTATGCAGAAAATTTACAGCTGAGTTTTAACCATTAAAAATGCATAGCGGAATCATAAGCAGCACACACATTTGAACATAGATATTACTGGGCAATGCCCTTGGAAAACCCCAAAAACCAATAAATGAAAGGATTTTATTGGCTTCAGAGGAAGAAAATAATTATAGCAACTAACTCAAAAATTTATTACAACACAAAAAAAATTGCCCTGCTTTTTCGGCCCTGCTTTTCCACACAGTTTTTCCAACCCTGCTTTTTCATGCGGCTTTTTCGGCCCTGCTTTTTCATGCGGCTTTTTCAGCCCTACTTTTTCGCGCAACTTTTTCGGCCCTGCTCTTTCGTGCAGCTTTTTCGGCCCTGCTTTTTCGCGTAGCTTTTTCGACCTTTCCTGCAGCTGCAAATTTGCCCTCTTCCTCAGCCAAATCGCCCTCTTCCTCTTAGCTCACTGTGTCACAAGCTCATGAGCAAAGAATCCCTCTTTGCTCCTATGTGCTCTCTCACACTCTCTATGAATCTCTCACATTGTGTATGTAACTCTCTCACCTCCTCACATAATGTGTGCCACTCTCTCCTTAGATATGATTTTATAATCTCTTAATGACCAAATCCCTAACCCTAAGGTCTCAATGGTCAATATTAGATCTTGCCCTCCCAAGATCGACGGTTGTGACTTAATCTCTCATTGAGATGACTTAAATCACTTAAGTCACTCAACTTTATTAAATATTCACTTTAGTCAATAAATAAAAACAGCATTAACTTTATAAATGCAATTATAAAGTTAAAGATATAGAGAGCGTTGCTAGGACACTTCCACATGCTAGGTACGGCCAATGCAGAAGTACCTGTCCGAGCTACCCCCAAAACTGACAATGAGAAAGTCTTGTCTTGAAAATTATCGTAATAGAGCTCTTCTCTGCTGGAGGTTTTCCCCTCGAAGAGGCAAGTGAACTTGGCTTTCTATCAATAAAGGTATCACTTTTGGTATTGTGATTCTCTATATTTTGTTGTTCCGCTAGTATTTGTTGCAACATTTTTTTTTCTACTTATTATAATACATATGGGTACCTTACAACGCATCCATACAACACGTGTCTAAGTTTTGGCAGCTCAATCTCCTTGGAGGCATACAAATCTCTTTGGCAGCTATGATTAGCAGTCGTATGATCTTCACCTTCAAAAACAAAATTCTTTTCTTTTGGGAACTGTTGCCACCTTATACACACCTCGGGTAATGTGGAAGAAATCTTCAATCCACTGGATGTGACCTTGGGGGCAAGTCTCGAGTCAAGATATTGTCACTCAACACTCGACTCCTCCATCTAGGCCAACTTTTAGTGAAGCCAAAGTGGGGAGTCCCTAAAAAATAACTAAGGCTAAGAAAGCTAAGTACAAAAAGGAAATCTAGGAGTTTATTCTAAGACAAAAGAAAAAGCAATTATTTTAGCAACATATATTGTTGATTTTTCAATAAGCAAGGTTTAAGCATGAAGTTCATTCCTTTTTAGCATTTAACTTAAACCATAAACTATTATGTTGCAGCAACCAAGATCACAAGAAGAAACATCGTGCACAAGAACACAAGAAGTATCCTGGGAAACCCTTCTCAACAAGGGAAGAAAACCCAACCAAATCCTTTGCTATATTTTTCAAGAGAAAGACCTTCACCACCAAGGAAAACCTAGCACACAAGGAGGGTGCTTGCAAACCCTAGAATGGTACGTGAGAGGTCTTTTCCCAAGAAGATGTATAGCAGAAATTTCCAAACTCACAAAGATATGATTCCTCAATGGGAATTGCAACTTTACTTATATTAGACTTGACTGTCAACAGAAGTGTCTATTAGCTGTGGGGAATGACCTCTATGTCTCATAATATAATTAATATTAGCAGTTAATTATCTTTTACATAATTGTCATTACACATTAAGGTGAGGCCGACACAGTACCCTTTACATTACAATTAGGTTGGGTGGTTTGACTCTTGAACTTTTACATTAATTATCAATTACATTAAGGTGGGGCCGACCTGTACCCTTTACATTACAATTAGGGTTACAGGTAGGTTTGACTCTTGAACAATATAGCACGGGGTCTCATACACCCACTAGTGCTCAGCCACTAGGGGCACATCCATAGGGATGTCCATATCTCTGGCTCACTGCATTACATAGAAGAACCACTCTCACTAGTGCTCAGCCACTAGGATCACGTTCACTTGTGCTCGTCCACAGGCACGTCCACTCAACAGATCTTCTTTCCCACTGCATTACATAGGAGAGTCATCTGGAGTTCATCATCTCAACTATCTGCTTAGAGGAGGCTAATACATCATATTCATTTATGTCTCATGATGATGCACCCAGCTCTATGGGAATTCACACGTTCACCTTGTGCTCAGCCACAAGCACATCCAACTCTGCAGATCTCCTTTCTCGCTGCATTACACAGTAGAATCATCTGGAGTTCTTCTCAACTCTCTGTAAGGAGGAGGCAATCTCTATGTTCCAGATCTGTCTCAGATAGGAACCACACACCCCTCTCAGGGGCTCTCTCTCCAGTTTGTGTCTTGGAGAATGTCTCACATAGCTGTAATCCTCAACATATATGACACATACAATAGAATTTGATTATGATAAAGATATAAAACAAGTAAAGCACTTCACCATAAATGATATAGACTGAAAGCAAATGCTAGTACTTGAGATGAAATGACAATAAGAAAAAGTAAATATAGACCAGTGCCAATAGTAAGATCAATGTTGATGAAAGAAGGATATGTTGCAATGCTCTTGATAATTTTATTATTAAGATGAGTTGTTTAAATTAGAGGTTTTGATTCGTGAAGTAGCTTGATGAATTGCAAGACCACTTTGTGATTGTCAAATACAAGTGTGAAACAGAAATAAATATAAGCTAAAGTTTGGCCCTTTAGAAGTTATCCCTCAAGTGGGTACAAAGAACAATGTCAGAGGTCCAACGAGGAGAGAACAAATCTCATTAGAGAGTATCCCCCTGACTTCACCCACAAGTTTGTTGTAGGATTCCAAGTGAGCAATAACAACTATCGAATTTTCCTATTAATCTAATCCACACTGACTAGGGCCCATTCTGATGGACTCCACCCTAAGATCAAGGAAAAACTTGCAAAGGGAGCCCAAAGAAATACTGACGCTATTGAGGGGATGATTTATTACCAAATTGAAAATTGCAAAAAATGAAATCTAAGCTACTTTAATCTAGAAACTGAAACTACTCTAATGTTTTGCAGTGCAATTTTCGTTTTATCCTTGAGTTAGTAACGCTAAGCAAGAAAGAAAGTAAATAAGCCAATCACACCAGTGACCAAAGACACAGATCCCCCCTGGGGGGATTGAAACTGGGCGCTGGGTAGCCCAATGATTTTATTAATTTATTACAATCTTTTTCAGGAATGTCTGTGGTCCGTTTATTACTTGGGGGCCATCAAACTTACAATGTTTTCGGAAAATCTTATTGGGAAAGGAGAAGAGGTGTTTCCAAGGGTCCCGAATGGTCCAAATCCGCCAAAGTTTGGCAGAACTTCCCTTTTGCTGTTCACAAACCTGCAAAAATTAGCAAATTAGATATGCCAAAAAATGCTACAAACCACTTTAAAAGTGCATGTTATCGCGCAGTTTGTATTTTAGGTCACAGGCTAAAGGATAGAGGACAAACTGGCGTAACAGGAACCTTCCCCACCCAATGTCACCTCGATGGGGAGGTTCTTTCTGTTTAGGGAGGTTAGCCCAGGGGAGACATCCCCGGTAACCTGGGGTTTGAAGAGGCAATGGATACAAGGTCAAGTGTTTAAGATTTCCCTCCTTGCAGGTTACCACCAGTATCAGATAGCCCGGCTAATCAGCCAATAAAGAAGTGAAGTCCCTGTTGAAAACACCTGCCCGGAACAAGATAATAACAACACAATATGTATATTTGCAGGCTATAACTCAAAGGGTTAGTACTTCTTAACTATCTAATTTCATTTAATAAGCAATCTAATAGATAAGCTAAAGTCAATGTTCTGCTAAATAGCCTATGAAAGATCACCAATTCATCAATATCTACCAAAATGACCAAGCCTATAGTATATCCAATCAACAACTTGTTCAATAAATGCTTGACGTCATCATTTAATTGCTTATTTGTTAGCCAAAAAGGTTGTTGCGTCAGGTATGACGTCAGCCTAGGTTAGCAACGTTAGGGTTAGTTAGGGTTTCAAAAATTCAAAGTTTGAAAGATGATTTTGTACACTACAAGCTCAACGTTGGAGAAATTACCAGTGCCTTAGGGTAAATGGAGTCAAAGCAAGGGCCAAAAGTCTCGGGAGGATTCAAACTTAGAGACTGGAAGGTAGGGTTTCAAGGTGCTGCAATGGCAGGGCCCTAGAATCAAAACCCTAGGGGAAGGAGGCTCACTCCGGTGTTGCTTAAGCAAGGCCTCGTGCTCCTTCCTCCTTCTCTAAATACACTTGGCAGAACGGCTAGCTTCAAAGCAGAAATTTAAGGGAGAAGGTATTGCAAAAGCAAGGCCTTCAAACCCTAGGAGGTGAAACCCTACGTGTAGTGCAACTAGGCCTAGGACGTCTCATCTTTTCAACCTATAACTTCAAAACTAACTCAGAAAAAAGAATGAAAAGTGTAGCGACGGCTAGGCTATATCTTCTTCTTTCAATGGCTAAAAACTATTTCTCAACATGGGGACATATAGCAATGACCTACTAGTGTGCTTGCTACCTAGGGTTTCAAGATTCAACAATATAATAGCAAAATGTAAGAAATTAAGCCTACAACCATTCAATTAAGAAGTTTTGCATGAAAAATTCACTTACATGTCATGAAGAAAGCATAATCAAACCCTAGTTGTAAACCTTCCATGAGAGAAAAACCATAAATGCCAAGAGAAATTCTCCTCCAAGAGTAGCGCCTCACTTAAAACACCAAAATTACCCAAACTAGGGCGCAAGTTTTGAGATCTCACAAGAGACTGAGTTGTGTTATGTTCAATGAGGGAAAAACATCCTCAATATATATCAATCCATGACCTTTCAATTAAAGAATAGGTCATTAAAACAGCCGACAAGGCTGACTACAAAATTTACACTGTTTTTACATTAACTGCTAGATAAATGACATAAAATGAGAAAAAGGTGGGACGCCAAGCCCTTTTGAGGGAGACGTTGGCCCTTTTTGGGCATATCCAGCATCCAGAAGTCAGACGTTAGCCCTTCTAGGGCTCCTCCAAGCTGCCACACGTGCCAATAACCTCATCACACTGCCACACGCTCAAGATAACGTCCAGCTCTCCTAGGTGACATCTTGTCCATCAAGGGGCAAACGTTTCATCTGAAGTGGGTGATCCCCACTAGGCCCGGCTCAGCCAAAGTGTCTTGGGTGGAACGTCCTTTTTTCTTCATGTGCAAAGGCTCATCATAACGTTGTCCTGTCTCTGTCATCTCAGCAACCATCTGATGGGCTCTTCAGCCCCATGGAGGTCCGAGCTAATCATCTCCCCATGTGTACCGG